>JAKZAN010000322.1:0-52899 GCA_023053545.1 Lepidurus packardi
CATCGTACGAATACAATGAGGCTCCTTTCAGGGCTGTACTTTGCTTTTTTGACATCGACGAGTCCCGCTGGTGCATTTGGCTTGTCGTGCCTGTCGTGTCTCCGCGGGCGATCATGCCCATAGCACTGAGTTGTGCAGGAGGTGCTTCAGTGGGTCCTCCGAACGTGTTTCGGCCTCCGAGACCGCTTCCATCTTTCTGCGAGATGACCTTCCTCTCCCTGGAGAAGACGTTGTCGATGATTTTGGACTCCATTTTCGAGAAGGCATAGTCCCGTTTTTCATAAGGCTCGGTTACGAGTGTCTTTTGGGGCTGTTTGCTATTGATGCTTTTCCGGAGAACCACCGAGGAGTCTTTCATCTCCTTCGGGCCCAGAGAGGTTTTGACTTTGGTACTGCTATTCACCTTGTTATTATGTGAATTGGAGGTGGGCTTGATTTCGGCACGCAGCATGTGGAGCGTGGTCTTCTTGTCGGCGTTGAGAATGCCCTTGCTGGTGTCAATGAGGGGGGGCTTGTTGAGGTAGAGGTTGATGCGTTTGTACTGAGGTGCATTATCATTGGCTTCGGTATTGATGCGTCGGACAGCAGAGTCCTCGCGATGAGGCTTGTAGTTTTTGGAGGGTTGGAGTTATGACTTGGTCTTGAGTTTGTATTGGTAGGTACTCATAGCTGGTTGCTGGGTATATACTTTTTTGCTGGGAGGGTGTTTGTTAGAGTGTGTGTGTGTGTGTTATGTGTGCGTTTGTTTCAGTTAGCTATAATAAGAAAAAAAACTGATTATTACAATAATATTATATGTTATATATATATATGATGGTTTTTAGAGATTTTGATCGTAAAATTATGCACACTGATTTTGCTAGTTATTTATATCCCCCTCTCTCTCTCTCTCTGTTTCACTCTTAACAGCACACACACACATGTAGATCCCATACCGATATATCTCGAGTTCAGATGTTATTAACAATCCACCAATTAATATAAATATGCCCTTGTCACTTTTTAACAGTGTCACTTGATCAGTCCGTTGATGATCTCTTCTTCTTTCTTCTTCAGCAAGTACTTCTTCCGTTTGAAGGCTTTCGTGTTTATCAGGTTCCCGATTATGTTCTCGTACGTTCGGTTCACCTCTTTGCACAGCCTGTACTTGTCCAGGCTTTTGCACTTCTTCCTTGCCCTCGTCTCATTGCTGCCCTCGAATCTGCTGCCCTCGTCCCACGTCGGAGTCAGGTCCATCGTGTTCTTCCACTCGCGACTCCCGCCTGCCTTCGCTAACACTCTGCTGCTCTTGCCCTGACTATCCAGAGTCAGTTTCTTCTTCCGGTGGCTGTTGATCCCCACCAGACTCGATTCCGATGGGTCTGCCTTGTGGTTATAAATCGTTTAGTTCTCGAATGATTGTGATCGGTTGGTCGATGAGAATATTTTCTGTCTCCCGGATTGCGATGTTAAAGGTTTCTGCATTGGTGGTTCTTATTCTTGAGGAGGAGCGATAACAGGTTTGGATTTGCGTTCATATGCTCCTGTAGTAGTCGTGGGTCTCCTCAAGGGCTCCGTACTGCCTCGGGTGACATCGCGAGTAGGCCCTGCAGCGAAGAGATTGAGCTGCTCGAGGAGGGGTTCTAAAAGGGGTGAGTATTTAGGATCTAGGTGCTGGGTGAGCCAATCAGTACTTTTCGGGATTCCATGTCCTGGAGTCCGTTGTAGATTTTGAGGAGTGCATCCTGGAAAATGAGTTCGTCGCACTTCTAGTTGCGGTAGAACTTGGTGACCCGTTTGACCAAGGCTGCGATGAGGGTTTCGGAGAGTTCGAAGTAGTGCACTTCTTGTTTGCGGGTGGCGAAACCACTATAGATCGACATCTGGTGTGAATAAGATGTGTGGTATTATAATAGTAATAGGGATAGTACCGCAATAGTATCTGGGGATCAAGAAAGAGTCGACAACACATACCAATATATAAGGAAACACACATTAATACCAATACCTATAAGAAAACTAATAAGACCAATCCATCCATAAATCCTGTATGTAGGTGGGAGTTGTGTAATTTTACAATACACCCAAACACATAGGGAGCACAGGAGTATAATAATAGCAGCCGCAATCTTATATTGTTACGCAGATTCAAAGTAGACTGCCCAAGAAGGGCATTCTACACAATATGTACATATATGTATAGACACATACTTATTAATACATATATTTGAAGACTGTTGGTGATACCTGAAAGAAAAGAAAAAAATCTTTTGGTCACTCTGGTAATTCTAACCTTAGCAACAAATAGAAACATTACATCTATATATATATATACATCATTTTACCAAACAGCCACCATCAAAAAATGGGCAATATGTGCCAGGAGGCCAGCCAGCATCCTCCTCCCAAAAGGTCCAAGAACAAAGAGATCGTCTCTGACTACAGTAAGCACACTCCCCATTTCACACCTATCCTCCATACCCATTAATTTCAAATGTGACGACGACGTGATGTCCATGCCTCGATGCTGGCACCCGTCTCGTCTACACACTTGAACATAGGCTAATATGAAGACCAGGAGATCAAAGATGTCAAGGAATTCCTGACCCTCACTTCGCAGAACACTGAGGCCTTCAACCTCGAAGCCCACTCATTCAAAACTAACAAACCCAAAACCATCAACGATTTCCGAATCATCAGGGCTCTAGGCCGAGGTGCCTTCGGACGAGTCATGCTGGCACAAGACACTACTGAAGGTACTCAAGACAATCTCTTAGCCACCCTGGATTGGGGACTCGGATGCTGCAGAAACACACCATACAATAATAATCATAATAATTGCCATGCGCGGTCTCTATAGATTTGGACCCTCAAAACTGTAGATCCGAGAGTTTGAAAGAAGACAAAATAGGACTATTTTTGAACTGTAATTTAGAGAGCATCATGGGATGTTCTCACAGTGACGTCCTATTTTGTACTGCATCTGAGTCTACCAACCGATATCTATATTATAACTTTACTGTACCCCTTGCTTTATCTCTCAACAACCACCCTCTCTCATCTTTACTAAAAATTCAGACAAGAAATTCTATGCCATGAAGATCTTGGAAAAGGATATGATCAGGACCAAGCAGTAGAAGATACACACCCTGTCTGAACGGTACATCCTTGAAGCCATGGAACATCCCTTTATTGTCAAACTGCACTTCGCATTCCAGAACTCTAAAAAACTCTATCTTCTAGTCGACTTCATGGCAGGGGTAACTCCATACCATCCTACTCGTTAATTTTCTTATAGGGTGAACTATTTTATCTGTTGCGCAGGGCTGGCAGGTTCTCTGAGGATGTGGCTGCTTTCTACGGTGCCGAGTTGTTGCTGGCATTGGAATACCTCCACAACCGCAATATTATCTACAGGGACATCAAACCCGAAAACATCCTGCTGGACAAGGATGGGCACATCAAAATCACTGACTTCGGACTCTCCAAGGTCTGTGTCGAGAGCAACCAGCTCACCTACAGCATATGCGGTACTCCCGAGTACATCGCACCAGAAATCATATCGGGTAAAGGTTATAACAAAACAGCTGATTGGTTCAGTTTCGGCTCTGTTCTCTATGATATGCTGACCGGAAAACCACCCTTCTACAGCAAAAACAAGAATTAGATCCTGAAAAACATCGTATCCAAGCCAGTCCCGATTCCTGAGTACTTGAGCGAGGAGGCTCAGTCTCTCCTCAAGGGATTATTCGATGCCAGCGTAATTACCCTCATCTTATCCTCTTGCTTAACATATCATCTAATGGGATGTAGCCGAAACGAAGACTCGGAGCCAAGGATGACTCAGAAGAGATCAAGAACCACCCTTTCTTCAAAAAAATCGATTTCAAGCTATTGATGAAGAAGCGAGTGAAACCTCCATTCAACTTCCACAACTTCTAAGGCGCTGGGATCAACGAGAGGGGTTTCGACCCAATTCTGGCCAAACAAATGCCTCAGGAGAGCCTGCGAGAAGAGAAGTTCATGGTGGCCGACAACAACTACGATGGGTTCACGTACCAGAAATCGCATCTGAGCCCTGAGACAGTGTAACAGAATCTAGAATCGGGGAAGAAATATATTCTGGAGTTCGGAGATGACCTGGACATGAACGAAGAGTGAGGCTGGAGAGTCAGAAAACTATAGAATTAAGCAAAGCAGAAACCCTGGCACTTTATACGACATACGAACAATATCGTACATTGTGCCTCTGATTGTGCATATGAGATTATCTATATAACAATTGTATACAGGATTTGTCACAAAAGTATGTATGGACTATTCTTGATGTAAAATGAACAACGACTCATGAAAAATTGCAATAAGATTTAAAAAGGAAGAAGCGTCTCTTCTTTTTTTTTCATTTGAAGTAGGAGTGGCTCAGCACATCCTGTAACTTCGTGTTCGGATCTTTCAGAAACTAGAGGAATGTCTGTGTTTTAGCAGAAGCCACTCTGTATTCTCGCTTCGAGTAGTATACAGACTCGTTCTCGATTATCAGGATCCACTTCATGCAATCCTTCAAAATACTCTTGTAGTGTTCGCTTAGTTGTTTGATATCTTTGGGGTTAGTTAGGATTGTACAGTTCTCGAAGTCCATGACCTTCAGGGGACAGCAATTAGTTGTAGATCTGAAACCCAGACTGGTGCAAGAGAGGACGGCTACATTGTGCAAGCTGAAGTTATTGTAACGGACTCCTCGCTCGGCTAGTCCGTTGAAAGCATCCACGATGGGGAGGATGTATTGGGGCAGGGCTTATTCAGAAATATCGTTTCTAATATTGTGTAGAGTGGTGTTGTAAAACTCCCTGAGGATTAGGTATTCGGATCCTTCACAAAATTGGCACTCGTAGTACTTGAGGAGACTGCCATTGCCCACATCTTTATTCATGAGCAGACGCGAGACCATCATTTCCTGGGAGATCAGCCCGAGATGTTCCTTGCCCACCTTTTTGAGGCTCAGGATGAAGCCGATGTTCTTTTCGACGACCAGCATATTTTCATAATGGCTAGTGTTGGTAACTTGGTCTGGCTCGGGTTTGATCACCTTAAGCACTCCGAAATTTGTCATAATCGAGAAGTTCTCAATAACTGACTACTCGACCCTCAGCTACTTCTGTTAAGCACTGTTGTTCATCAGAGCATGTCTGCTCTAAGCACACCGGAATCTACCTGGTTTCATATCACCAAACCGTTTGATGGTATCGGCCAGTTAATTACCATTCATGTCTGGTGTGTTTTTGTTAGTTTCAGTTAAGAGGCCTGGCTGCAATAGAGATCGAGTAGCTTCAATGTGTACGGGAGGTTTGTTGATAAGTGATGAAGATTGAGTTGCTTCGTGGCTAGTAGGAAGTCGATGGCTAGGTGAGAAGTTGAGCACATTCTTGGATTTAGGGCTGATAATGTTCTTGTTAGAGTAGCTGAAGGTAAATTTCTATTGAAGTTTGGGCTTCAGAACCACTGTCTTCTCGATAGATTAGGTCTTGATAAATTATCGGTGGATATCCTGCTTGCAGACCTATGATAAAGGGAGATGTCGACCACTAGCCACGTGTCTTATGTGTCCGAACATGGTCTAGCTGTTGGTATGGTGCAGCCCTGACAAATTTTGAACGGGACGGTAAACTCCATTTTGAGCAGCAACATGGCCACTGTAGTAGCATGTTACATTTTTGTTGGGGATTGCTGGAGGTTGATTAATGGTGGACGAGTTTTTAGGAGGGAAATTAAACGTCTTTCCTGGAAGCATCCCAGGCTGATGGGTTATGGAAAAGTATTGTTGTAAATTGGCTGGCGGGTGATTCAGGGGTACATAGGGTTTGGGAGTCGCTGGATTGATTTCAGTTGGAAATCGATAGATTTCGTGAGGATGCTTATTTTTGGAGTTGCAAGGAGAGCGTGGGTCGGATTGTGTGTGGACAGAGGCGAGGAAAGTACCTTGGTTAAAGGACAGTTTCTTGCGGACCTCATTAATCTCAACGTCCGGTCCCACGATGCGAGTTTGTCTTCGAGAGAAGTTCTTGTCATTGGAGACCTGTTTGCTTTAAGTATGGGATTTGTCATGGAGGTTGGGTTTAGAAACAGAATTCTGGCTGTTTCGTTCGGGCATTTTGATGAGTGATTTTTGTGCCAAGCTATTGTTCCTGTTTTTCTCGGAAAACTGCGCTTTTTCGTGGCTCACGTTTACTATGCCGAGGCTCTTCTTGCGAGGAGAGACATGGTTGCTACTGTTTTGGTTTTTATTGTGGGTTTGTCTGTACAGAGGGATATGCTGATGCGACGAGAGCCCTGATCTTTTGGAGTGAGCAGCCCCCAGAGGAATAACCTGTATCTCCTGGGTCTATCCAGGCATGCAAGGTGAGTCATGGACGACATTTTCGGAAATACAGAGGGAAAACATGAGACAGGTAATGGATAGGGTAAGTGTGTTCTAAAGAGAACCTGATTTATTGGTTATTTTATAGTTAAGTACAAAAAAAAGGAGTGCTGCATTTCTATCTCATAGTGTCTATATTTTATTTGATACTTTGCTATCTGACAGTTTAAACTGTTGGATCTAGCCCTTTTTTTCTTTTTAATATTTTTGTCTTTAATAAATCTTGTACAACAGACATACTATAGAATTCGTACTGGACTCTGTCAATTAGACTTCTTAGGACCAAAGGCTTTACGGTACTTCATCATAACGGCTTATCTTTTTTTATTGATTTCGATTTCACTGGATATTCCCTACTTTTCATCTATCAGAGCCAGGTCACTTTTCAGTCTCTCAGAAACTATCTTACCAGGGAATGTTGCGATCAGATTTTCTATCATATTGATCCTGTAGATACTGCTCTCATAGAGTGCATCTTTTTCTAATGGGTTGTTGACTTTTTCGACATAGAGATAGCTACCCATCACATCCAAGAACTGTCTCAGTACACTCTGCAAAGCTGGTCTGGAGGTTTCAGGATTGCGAGATCGGATACGAAGGGAGAATTCAGGTTTGATCCTGATGATGAATCTGTCAATAGGGTCTGACTTTAGTGAGGCTTAGAATACCTTTTTTCTGTGTTACTAGTTTTTTTAGCACTCGTCAAAGCTCTTCAAACTAGTAATATTATTGCCCTTCTTGATGACTTAGTTGAGTTTTTTTGTCAGAGAATAGAGCAGGTAGAGCCAAACCGAGGTCAGACTTTGGTACTGCGAAGAAATCTGACTGAGCGAACTGTCGGGATTCTGACTTATCGTACATAGCTTGATCACGAAACCCTGAAAATAGTTCTTCTAGTGGGTAACAATGTATTACACAAGGTCAGTCAGGTTGCTGATCTCTTTGGCAGCTCTAAACAAGATAAAGTCCTCTGAGCCGATTGACTGCAAGTTATTGTTCACGGTGACTGTCATTCCTGACTCTTGTATCAGACTCTTCATAGCTTCGTATCTGTCGTTGTTGCTTGTTAGGCTTTTGGCAGCGGTGATTTGGGTCTGCATTTTCTCAGCCACATCTTTTGAAAGCGGTGAAGGGAAGTAGTACTACAGCACGCCTCTTACATGAGGTATTTTTCCTTCAAAATAATTGCCCATAAACTGATCATCAATGAGGAAGGTCACGAGTAGTGCACAATACATATAGGGATCAGTGCAGTACAGAATAGTGCTTGGATTAAAATTTGGATTCTCAGGGCGGTAAGGGAAAAAGTGCATCTCAGGTGACTTGAGTTGGCTGATGTACTCTTTATATTACTGGAAATTGGTGTCTTTTGAGAACTCCTCAATATTTAAGAATGCCCATTAGAAATTCCCGAGTTTGATGTCCGAAAGTAAATCAGTTTATGGATCACACACCAAGTAGCAGCTGCTCGGCAGGAGATTCATGTGGTACAAACTTATATTGCTGTGCTACCACAAGTTACTCAGACTCTTAAGTATGTTGCCTACGGACTTTAGCACCATTTCATCCGCAGTCGAGCTTTTAATGTTCGATATCTAGGTCGAGTGATACTCATCGCCTGTAGTCTTATATTCCTCACAAATGGTATAGGCTAGAGTACTACTGCCTTCATTGGTACTTCCCTCTACTTTATAGTATTTGAGGAGGCCAGGTTGAGGGTTTTTGCTGACAATATCTGCTACACAGAGGTGTCTCTTTATAGAGTTAGTGAGTTACCGACCGTCTATATAGTAGATAGTAAGAATGGCAGGAGTCACTGTCGAGTAGTCTTTGTAATTGACCTTCCAAACTTCTTTGTTGTTGGTTGATTGGCTGCTAATCTTTTATTCCCACACGATCCTCTCTCTCACTTACTTGTAGGTTTGCGTCAATCTAATGTGTAAAGGAGCATTATCATTAACTCCGCTCCTGACTCTGCTAGTAATTGTGCTCTGATTTGTATTGAGTAGAAGATTTTATGAGAGATTCTCTTCATATTGCTAATCTAGCATATCGCTAAACTGGATATTGGGGGCGAAGAGTTTGAACTCGCCAGCTTATGTTTTGATGAGTTGTTCATGAATATTGAATTTACTCAGGAAGATGCCGCGTTGATACAGTTACATGACCAGCTTAACATATTAAGCAGAGTTTGGAGGAGATTTATTCTTGATTAGGATTCTTCCTTTGAGACTGAAAGTGAAGGCTTAAGTAATTAGGTAGTACCAGTCCTGATGCTTGAAAAAGTCATGTAGCTTCACGAACTGGCTATGCTGACCGTACTCTACAGCTTTTTTAATTCGATCAACTTTGTCGTTTTACCTGAAGACAAATAGGTAGGCATTTACACTGTCCGCATATTGGTCCTCACAGTAGAGGATTTTGAAGCACCGCGACTCTTTCGAGGGTTTTAGGTAATCAGGGAATTTTTCGATTAACTCGGCTATATCCACCACATTAGCATACTTCTAGAGAGGTTTCAAGATTTGGCCCTGGTCGAGCTCATATTGGAATCGACAGGGAATGTAGTTTTTGTATTTATCAAGGCAGTCCTTGAAGACTTTGAAGCTTTTTGGTCTTTTGAAAGGATCGAAACTCAAAGCTTGATCCAGATATCTGACGACTTATTAGATCTGCTATCTATAGCCCATAGGAACTTGACTGTAAATGCTATAGTTCTAGGCATCTGAGTGTCTCTAAACCCTTCTCTTTTCCTTTATAGCTTTCTCTATATTTTATACAGTTAAATTGGTTTTTTTCTGAATTAGCTGGGTCTTAGCATGAGAAAAGTCTGTCAAGCTGGGTTTTAGAAGGATCTGGATGAGCATGAGAGCGAGAGAATATATGTCGACCTGCAGGGGTTCTGGTTTGTGATCAGGGATGATCCCCAGAAGTTCTGGGCATTTGTAGAGTTCCGTAACTACTTGTATTGTGTATCGATTCTTTCTACTCTCATCGATTACCGCATTTTCTGAAAAATCACGGGTGCACCCAAAGTCTGTCAGCTTCACGACCCATTTATCCTTCTCAGGGAACATCAAGAAGTTATCAGGTTTCAGATCACGGTGGAATATTTTTTTTAATTCAAGGTCATACAGTATCGTGACCACCTGGGAACAGAAGTTGAGTTTCGCAAGGTAGGATTTGAAGTCTAATGCCTTGGATAGATTAGACACGGCCTTCTCCATTATGACGTAGCCCATTTCTGGCTCATCGTTTGGGTTTTTATGGTTCTTGATCCACCCTTACTCATAGGCAAAAACGATGCCCTTTATTTTTTGCTCCTTCAAATTCTTATAGAAATTGATTTCATCCTTCATTTCTTTCTTCTTCCTCAATCTTTCTTCCTAGTTTTTGGGTGCGCTGGGAATGTTTAGGCCCACCAATTTGAGAACAGCCTCCACCACATCTCCATTTTATTTCTTGTAGAATGCTTCATACAATTTCCCTTGTCCTCCTTCGCTGAGGAAGTCTTTGACGTTAACTATGCGATCCATGTGAGCGACATACTGGAGCTCATAGTCATTGTATAGGAATCTGGACTGATTGGGGATCATTATTTTAAGCCGTAGGATAACAAACCAGAAAGTATTTTTTAGTTGAATTATTTAGATTGCGCAGGCATCACATAAATGACTATCTCTGAGGCTACAAGTATAAATCTTCACGCTCCTAACTCTCAATTTTTAGTATAAATACTATACTTCAGCATCGCCCTGCCCTGCCTATATATTTTTTAGTTTGACTGTTGGGACAGTAAAAACTAATATCTATACTCTATCTGACATTAACCTTTTAATTAGTTTTTTTTAAATTTAAATCTCCTCGGACATTTGGGTAAAAAAATGATGATCAACGAAAACCATAGTTTCTTCAATATACCCAAAAAGGTACGCAAAGTCTCCCTCACCAAAAGGACTAGCATCAGCCACCTTCTTGATCATCCTGTGCATCATGCCTCGAAGCCTGATCTGACTGATCGTGGGCTCACCGCACTCTCGGGTCTCAGTTCCCAGCAGCAGTATACAACTATAAGCCATGAACAGGCATCCCGCACCAAGCTCTAAGCCCATCTGACCCGCAATTCCCATAACAACCTAATCCCATACAGCCCCAACTAGAAGATTTGTCGGAAGTTCAGCCGATTCCAATGGCTCTGCATGTTCCGCAAGTAATTCGAAGACAAGGCCCTCGGCAAGAACCGCAATTACATCTCAAAGAAAAGCCTGCTAGAGTTCATACAGGAACAGAAAATCGGTCCGCCTTTGCTGCATAGTCCCTTGTAGGTACCTCCAGATGAATAATGCATCGCAATAAAATTGTGTAATAACACATTCAGATAATCAAATAGCGCAGCAAGTAGACCAACAACTGTGCAGATGAGGCAGAAGACAAGTAGTTTGAAGTCAGCTTCGACGAGTTCCGCGTGTATACCATGGTGAGTTCCTACAGTAAATCTAAATTCGATCTTGATGATTTGTATCTGTGTCTTGTGGGAGGTTCTCCCCAGCCCACGAAAACTACGGTTCAGCCTGAAGGCACCCAAAAGCCTATTGACTATTCTCTTCTCCCTCCTACAGACTCCATTATTGCTCCAGCTCCTTCCCACAATAGCTCAGTAAACCATCATGAAGGTAGCCCGAACCCTCCCACTTCAGGAGTATTCAGGAGAAAAACCTTTAACGAGGAAGACCCAGAAACAGCAAGATTCAATGAAGGACAAGCCAGAAAGCTGTCGGCTGCCAACGTACTAAAGCCCCAACAAATTTTATTCGGCAATAACTCGCGTGGAGAGAACAAAAGACTGACGGGGCATCTTGATCTCTTGGAAGATTTCAAGACTATGCAGCTGAAATCTTCGTAGGAGTTCGCGCCGATGAGCAATAACAAGAGTGATCTGAATTCAACCAGTGCTTTTGATAGTTACTTCAGAGAAGCACGCTAAGCTTTACAGACCATAGCATGTTTTGCCAAGTCCCCTCTTGAAGAAAGATTCCTGGAGCAAGTCATGAACTACGGTATCTACAAGTCAGACGCATTGTAAGATTTCTACGGGATCCGTCTCATCGAGTTAGGCAACCTGAGTCATCTCTAGCGATTGCTGCACAACAAGAACAGCAATGGTTACCATAACCCCATAATTGAGTTTTTCAAGTACGTCTAAGCCATAAGAATCTATAAGTCAGAATTCCATATCAGCCTGAAACCTCTGTTCCATGAGAACTTGAAGATCGTGAATCTGATGGACAACAAGCTGTCTTCCTTGGATTTCCTGAGTGAGAGTATAGAGCTACAGTTCCTGAACGTGAATCACAACAACATTCCTAGTCTCAATGCAATCCGGAACTGTACTAACATTCTCGAAATACATTGTCTTAACAACCACATCCAGGTGCCTTTCAAAGGCCATTCCTTCAAAAAGTAAAAAAAAACGTCGTTGATATATGATTTTTCCTATTAGGCTGACTTTTCTGGATATGGGATACAACCAAATTTCGAGGACTGAGAGCCTGGCTTGTCTGGCCAACATCCCAACTTTGAAGATCCTTAACCTCAAGGAAAACCCTGTGGTGTTAAGTGATAACTTCAAAGACTGGATGGCTGAGTCTTTCCCGACCATCACGAACTATCAAATCTCCGAAGCCTATGTACTAAACCTATAACAAACAGCAATCATTTGTGATTAAATTTAGATTTATTCTGAATTCCATCGGTTCAAGGACATCACATTCCTGACTGAAGCCGAGAGGAGGTATAGTGAAACCCGGTAGAAATCTACGCATAAGGCTAGTCCGACCACCCTGCATCTGGTTCCCAAAAGAAACCGGTCCACCAGCGAAAACCTCAAGAAAATGTCAACCTGACACTCTCCCCAATTATCAATGATATTTTTTCTGATTTATTCTGGATTCTCCCTAGTTTTCTCATCGTTTTATCCTCAAAAAACACTCATTAGCCATTCGCCACAAAATAAATACATTGTCTCATATTCACAAAGCTCTGATGTCAAAGTACTTGACGTTTCCATCTTCGCAAGCAGCCAACAGTCCGAAGTTAGAAACTGATTTTAGATCGTGTATGGTGCTGCCTGCCATGAACTTCTTCATCTCCTGAGGAGCTCGGGGATCCATCACACAGAGCTCGCCTCTGAAGGTGGACAACGCCACAAGAGGAGATTCCTTCAATTTCAGCATAGCAGTAATAGCTCCCTGTATTAATATGACATTAAAAAATAAAGGATAGGAAATTACATCGAATTGGTGATTGTTGATCTTCTTGAAGGTATTAGTGTCATACCACCGCACGTAGCCATCCACGCATCCTGTTAGGAACATGTTATTATAGAACATCACGTTCTCCACCGAGTTAGTATGGAGTTCGGATCTAGCCAAGGCACTACCTGTTGTCCAGTTGGAAATACAGGCGTACCCGTCCACGCCTCCTGTCAAAACTATGTTGTCTTTGGTTACTAGGGATACGACTTCTTATTCGTGGAAATTGTGGCCTGTGATTTTCTTGACCTAATCAGTCTTGGGGTGGATAACTTTCAGTTGACCCTTTGATGCCACGAACACAGCTTTGCCATCGGGACTGAACTCAACCAAAGTGTTGTCCCTATCGGAGTAGTACGTGTTAAAAAGAGAGCAGTTGTTCAGATTATAGAGATGCACCTCTGGACCTGTGGAAAAAGCACACAAGTTTCCCAGAGGATGCATAGCAATACTATTGCATTCTTGGATGTCAATCCTGGTGCTTTCCAGAGTCTTAGACTTGTAGACACTGCAGTACTTGCTATTGACAGCAACGAACTGTTCGTGGTTGAAGTTGAACTTAAGGATGCTTACGGTCTCCTATTCAGGGAGACTCTTTTCAGGCTGGAGCTAGGCCTCCAAGGATGATAGCTTAGAGAGATCATAGACATTTACGGAGTCGTCTCCGCTTCCGCTGACCAGTATGTTATGGACTGGGTCTACGGCCAGACTTACCACAAATTTCTTATGGCCCACCAATAGCTTATGGTGGTCGGACTTACCATTCACCACAAACTCTTCTTCGAGTTCCTCTATTTTTTCTTCAGAGTGTTCTTTGTCCTCGCCTTAATTCTCAGATCCCTCACTCTCCTCCATCGCCTCTGCGATGTTGTCTTCCACCACGAGAATCTATTCGTTGTCGTCATCTTCACCCTTTACTGAAGACTAATCAGTCCATCCCGAATCGTTCTGGTTATCTAGCGATTTGGCGATCTTATTATACCTTTCAACTTTTTCCTTGAGCTCCTCTTCTGAGATAGGTGCGTTCACAATGCTTTCTTCAGGAACCTGCACCTTCTTCAAGAGGTGTTTATAGGCTTCTACGATCTCATCAATGTAGACAGTATCATCCTCAGGAAGCAGTTTGCGGAGCATGAGGAGGTTGATGATCGTAGTTGGGGTGATTTCGGTTGATTCCTGGTTGCCAATGACATCCTTAATCAGATTTTGTTTGCGTTCGATGACTATGATATTTTTTAGCTCAGCTTCAACATCGAATTTCTTTTGCTATGGGACTAGTTTGGCCTATTTTTCCTCAGCCGGGACACGGATGACGTCGAGAAGAACCTCTTCGATTGAGCTTTTAGCGGCAATTAGAGATTTCTGAAGGGTTTCGATGCTTTTTTCAAGTCCTTACATTGGTTTGTTGGTGAGACTAATAGATTGTATTTATTGTTTAATATAATTAGTAGGAGGGTTTTTTCGGTGTCCACCATAAAAAATAGTATCACGGATAATACTCTTTTATGGTTGTGGTATGATAGAAATATTGGTATCTATACATACATACAATACTCTTTTATACAGGGTCGGATGGAACTTTCATCGACATAGATATAGACATTTTCAAACAATACTATGCTGCCCTCTCGAATATACACACACAGATATATAATAATAGGAAATCAGTCGCTGCTCGAAGACGAGTGTTTGCGTTTACTCTTCTTCTCCTTCTTCTCTTTTTTCTACTTCTTCGATTTCTTGTCCTTCTTGTCCTTGGGTCTTTATTTCGACCTTGACCTTTACTTTTTGTCCTTCGTTCTCTCCCTCGATCTGCTACGCTTCCTCTCCTTCTACTTCTTGCTCTTTTTCTACTTCGGTGTTGATAGACTTCTTTCTGACTCTTATGAACGCCTTTCGCTGCGATTCCTCATGTAGGTTTCTTCCTACATGTCTTCGCCCATGCGTCCATCTTGTTGCTTCTTCTTGATCAGTAGGGAGTACTTGCTGCCTTTGTCTCCATAGTAGTCTTTTCCCTCTCGCAGCTTCGATACCAATTCCTTCTGTTTGGGCTCTTTGCTCTCCCCAGTTTTCTTGAAGGACATATTTTGATTCTTTTTGTTGCGAGGCCAGAGTTTAGCGACGGACTGGCAGAAGTCAACGTGGATCCTACGGTCATCGATAAGTACATTTTCCATCTTCAAGTAGGCCTATTCGCAATCTATAGTCCACAGAAAATAAGAGTCCTCGGTGATGATGATATATGTTACTTTGGGGACTCTCGTACTAGATGAAGCCATACTGCAACGACTGTCCTGTCTTCCAATCCCTGACAATCTCGCAACTCTTCACTGAGCCAAACCTCGAAAAAATTAATTCTAAATCCCGTTCTTCTGTTGCTGGATTCAATTTGCAGACGAATAGCACGTTTTCTGGTGGTTTGACGTCTGCGTCTGGCAGGTCCCCTAGAATCTATAGCGTCACTGCCTGTTTCTTTGCCTTCTGTTATCTCGTTGCTTTTATTATCTCTTCCTCTGTTTTACCCTTTGCCATCATCTCCAAGTGTTCAGTCATTTCTAGTCTCTACGGGTCTGGCTTCAATACTGGACTGGGATAACTCTCTTTCATCCCTTAGAGATCCTAAAAAGGGTCGTCGATGACATGTGCATGTAGTATCCGAATGTTCATAAGAGGTCTAAGGGTGCTATCTGTGTAGCTGTCACTAATCCTTTTGAGAATCTACTCCCCTTCTGCGATTCTGCCGAAAATAGTGTGCTTGCCGTTGAGAGAAGCAAGATTATCATTTGAGAGGGTGATAAAAAACTCTGAGTTATTGAGGTTGGGTCCAACATTGGCAGTGCATAATAGTCCGATCCTGTTGATTTTTTGTTCCAGATCTATTTCATCCTCGAAGTGCTTGTAGTCATCCTCCTGGTAGACTTAGCGGTAGATAGTGGTAGGATTGCGGGTCTGGACCTTGGTGATGTAATCTAAAAAGGGTAGGGAATAAAGATATTACGGGAGGGATGGGATACTTTTCTGGACATTGATGAAGAGGGAGTTATTATAGTGTTTCATCTTGCATAGTTTGAGGAAGTTCTTGGTGGTGGTCGGAGACTTGCTGACAAAGAGGTCAACAGTCATATCGCCATAGGAAGTTTATAAGAGAACACTCATCTTTGTTTAGGTTTGTACTGTAACAATTTAAAATCTTGAGGACAACTCGACATAGAGTCAAATTTGCTCAGATTGGGGCTCAATGATTTTTTCCATCCTTCTCGAGGTTAACTTTTTATTATTTCTTCTGAGTATTTCCAAAGAGTTCTCGAATTCCGTCTGCATGAGTAGGTTGTCCAAAAGAAAGTCTCTCAACACTGATCCTCTCATCTGGGTCTACTTTGACCTTACCAAATCTGATCGTGACTGCATTATCGAAATCCTTCAGCAGACCAAACCTGCCGATGATTCCAAAATCAATCAATTCGCCCAGGGCATTCTGAAGTCAATGGGTGCCCATATTCATCCATGCCTCAACGCCAGCCTTACCAAAGATTACGTACCCAGTGAGCTTCTTCATCTGCCAGCAGCATCGGCCCAGAAACCTTACAGACAGCTATCTTTTCGGAACTACCGTATCGATGAGATCACTCTGCGCATACTTGCCGAGACGATCAATCTGTAACTTATAGTGGATATGACTTTTGAGAACAATGCCCTGAATGAAAACTCAAGTTCCCTTCTCGCTGAGGTGATCCGCAGAAACAAATCCCAAGCGAAATTGAGCTTCGAATACAACCTTGCTCCGAATACAACTGTCGTACCCCCTGTTAACAGCATCATAGAAGCTATTTCTTTCTCGCAAATCCAGGTTCTGTCCCTCAAAGGCAACTCCCTCGACGACCAGCAATTCACAGTAATGCTTGATAGATTAGCTAAGACTGACTCCCCCAAAATGAGGATTTTGTAGCTCTACCACAACAACCTAACTAAAACTGGAATACAGAAACTCTCGAAAATCCTTCAGGAGAGAAAGGTACCTAGTCTCGAATACATCGGACTGGGTAAGAATAACTTTACCAATGGTTTTGCTGATGTTGCAAGTTTGTTCGAAGAAGCACTCTTCATAGCCAAACTGACTCCCTAAGAGATCCAAGAATACGAGTCAATCGTATCAGACAAGAAACAGTACTAAGAGATGATCGCCAAGAAAAAGAAGCCTCCCAAAAAGTTACAGGATGCCAAAATACCCTAAGATGTATACAAAATGGCAGAGGGATACTTCAGAATTCCGAACTACCAACTGTGTTGTGTTAACCTGATCAATAACCAGTTTGCAGCGCGAGATGTGCAGGAGATCGAGAAAGCCTGTAAAAAGGTACACGAAAAGGTACGAGTGGGGTTGGCTCTGAATGAACTCAAGAAGAGCTAGTTTTCGAGTGTCGCCCTGAAAGTCATCGTTCTGGAATCTTGATTCTCTTATTTTTTATATACAAAATGGCTTTAACTATACATTTATTATATTTATATGTGGATGTTAGTTATACTCTGACAAAGATAACTGGTCTGACTCATAACAAGAATTGGGAGTTATAGCAATCACCTAATTTTTAATTGTGAATCACCTTAACAATGAACATCCTACCCGACATCGGATCGCAGTACTCCACCATCCAGCAACGTCTTCACGAACTACCCGAAAGGTGGCACAAGTACCTGCCGTCTAAATGTCCACCCACGTTCCACTTCGATCGACTCTCCAAATAATAACACGATCTCATCCCAGCATTCACAGCAGTTAGAACTCTTTATCGTGCGCTCACTAAAATTGATGATTACTCTCAAAACTAAGCCCAAATCAATCCTGTTGTCCTCGTCTTCTGTCAGCCAGGGGAAGAACTCGGCAAGCCATTCCCCTATGTACCTGTCTCTTACTGTTCGTGGCTTTAGAGTGCAGGGGCAAGGTGTATTCCGGTGCCATACAATCTCAATGAAGGCACCATGGAGTACCTAGTTGAACACGCGAATGGTCTCCTAGTTCCAGGCGGGAATTCGAATCTATATCGCAACTATGAGTAGAGATAAGGACAAGGGGAAGTGACTTTGGGATTCAAGAAGTTGTGGAGGTTAGTGGCCAAGCAATGGGCAAAAGGAATCCATTTCCCTGTTTGGGGGACATGTCTGGGTCTGGAGCTAGTATTGCTGATGATAAGCGACGATATGAAAGTTCTGAGCACCCTCAACTCGAGAAACCACACCACATAAATCTACGCTGACTACGACAACAGCAGGATATTCCAGCACATGCCCAGCAAGCTAAGAGTAGCCCTGGAGAACTAGAAGTTAATAAACTTCTTCCACCGCCATGGGATCTCACTCAACAGGTTTCTCTATTCTGAGAAATACAAGAACAATCTGTTTAAGGAATTACGCCTCATCGCTGGTTCCAAGGACAAAGATGGTCAGTGGTTCTGTTCGTTTCTTGAGGGACGCAAAAACCCTATTTTCTTATCCCAGTTCCACCCTGAAAAACAGAGCTATTAATGGAATCCAACTGCCGTCATCAACCACTCCGTTCTTGCTGCCTAAATGTCGCAGTTCTTTGCTAATCGATTCGTGTAAGAGTGCCGTAAGTGTCCTAACCTGTTTGCCAGCCGCGAGGAATAAGCCTTCTACATGGTCTACCAGTACATTCCACAGTTCGAGAACGAAAAACACTTCCAACTATACTTAATTGATGCTAAGTTCAGGAAGAATAAGGAACTAAAGAACCCTCGGACCAACAAACCTTTAGGGAGTTCAGGGACCATCAACAAACAACCAGTGGAGAAGAGGATGGTAGGGACAAAAACATAGCTGCCAGCAGTGCTACCTCCGAGTCGCAAGAAAATCTAAAGCAGTGGAGCATTATGATATCGATGCAAATCATATCTATCTTTTATTCTATTCCAACCTTATTGTTCTGCAATGCTCAGACTTGATCGAATATCGGGGGTTAGCAATTAGTAACTATTTTATAATTTATTATAATCCCCAAGGATACTACTACTAATTTCTGTCGCTGTATTCCGGGATGCATAGTAATATCTGGCCCAATCTCATCGCAGCCCCGCCCCTCGTCCCTAAACAAATCTCCCACAACTCTGTCCGCATCTACCGCAAGGGCTACCGATTCAGGCAGAACTACGAGAGAGACGAGGAGAAATATGTCCTCTCCCGCATAATTAACCAGCAGGACTACTCCAGTCATCGTTTCTCAGTGCCTCCCACCTCCAGAGAATCACCAGCCCGCACTCCCCGCAACACCCAACCACGATTATAACATGAGAATGGGTCGTTGACACATCGCAGCACCCAACTCAAGCACGCCAGAGACGCAGCACTCTCAGCAGATAGTAACAGTAGCCACAAAACCCACAGGAAGAGCGTGGATGATCGAGGCAAATCAGCTCAACCTGAGGCAAGAATGAAGCTATGCGAACTGGACAATATCAGATATGTGAAGTACAAGGTCGACCCGTACATCAGGTCGGCAGAATCTAAGCTGCGAAAGTACACCAAGGAGTGTACATATCGAAACTGGTATGATTTTCTGGTGAAGAGCAACAGCTACGTAGTCAAGTGATCACATTGAGGGTTTTTTATTGGTGACTTTCTTAATAAAGAACGACTGACAATATTTTTTGAGTTTTATGGTGTGTGAAGTGAAGTCTGATAGGGGATCAGAGTTAATGGATTTATTTTTTAGGTCCCCCATAAAGTTAAATCTAGTCCCGAAATCACTTCTTCTTCCTCTTACTTTTCTCATAAAATATCTTCGGAGAGATAGTTTCTAGATAAAATGGAATAGTCAAATAACACAAATCAAATAGGATTTTGAAAGCTTATATGTTCAACATGCAAAAATCCATTTTAAAATCTACACGTACATTATAATGATATTGTTACATCATAACTCCATATATTCCTACCCATCACTCCCCCTAATACACTCCTCATGAAGGTTTTGTTCCGCTTCTTTGGTAGGGCGCTCTTCGTCTTCCTACTCTTCACCCTCGCCTTTGAGAAACTCCAGCACCCAGAGATCTACAAGGACACCTTCTCCAAAGCATACTCCAAGTTCCATGCTAAGGTTGCTCCTCTCAAAGTCGTCCCTCTCCCTTCTGAGGCTGTCGTAACCTCCCCCCATCACTATCACCTACTTCTCCTTCTGCTTCTTCATAGTTCGAATCCAAATTGGGTCTGATAATCAAATTCGCAGGATTGTTCGAGGCTCTGATAGCAGCACTGATCCTGATCGGCGACGGCAAGGGCGCCTTCCTCGCTATGGTGTACTTCTTAATCGTGGGTGCCTACTGGTACCTCCCTCTGGACATCCCAAGACTGCTGAACACTGGGTTCCTGCAACGCGAGAAGGTAAACACAGCACATCGATTAACAACTGCATTAATATGTTATAGTTGGTGAACGGAGCTGCTCTCCTGGGCCTGTCAATGATATTCATGAGCAACTGAGTGTCCTGCTCTGCGAGGATATTAACAACCCGAAGGAAGGATTGTGGATGATCGTTTCTGATGATGACCTGTATAGCTAGTATGACTCCAGGCCTTATATTCAGGATATTATGCTTAGTACACAACACTCTATCTGGCTGGGTTAAATAGTAGGAAGGATAATTCTATGATTGTGAGGCAGTGCAGCCCAGGATCCCGACATTTTGTTACAGCATTACTCCCCGTACAAGCATCCTGATTTTTAAGAGAAAGAGGGAAATCATTGAATGAATCACACTGACTATCTTCTTAAGACCTATAATCGGGATCGTCAGTGATTTTCATATATCAAGAAACAAAAGAAAGAAAAGATCGATTGTTGGATGACGTGTAGCCAGTTTGTGGATTCAATGGATAGTGCACTTTTATTACATTGTTCGAGTCTCAAGAAAACACATCTGTTGTCTGCTGTCTGTTGTCTTTTTGTTTCTGCTGCACTGTAGTTAGCGATATTTTGACTTATTTTCTGCCCTTCTTCAGGAACCAAAAGGTACAAACACTAGAGTTGCCAGGACAAAAGAACAGTATTTCTAAATAAGAAGCAGAGATGAAGGCTGCATACACTCTTAAGGGAGATCCTACTTCTGGCACTTCTTCTAATAGAATGATACATCATTTTATAGAGAAGGACATTTGGGGATGGAGAGAAGGTAGCACAACGATGTAGAACATCGATGATTGGATACTAAGATGGGGAAAAGACATGAAGTGTGAAGATGTGCGAGAATGAGTGATGCGCGATAACACTGTGGTTTAGTTGAGTACCAGCCAGTTAAATAAACAATAATGACTAACCCTCTCTGTCTCTCCCTGCTTCTCTGTAAACCCTCCACCATTTTTAAAACATATAGATATATAAGTACCGTTATTGATATTCTTTGATACTTCTTCTGTCGGCAATTACCAATTCTCAACCATTATTACTATTATTGTTATTTATATTGTCAAGCAATACAAGAACTATTGATTATCGACCTCCATACCTGAATCATAACATTATTACTATATATATATTTTTTGCTAATCCAGCTATTATATTTTGCAAACTTTATCCCAGGGGCACCCCTCTTCTCTCCCTTTTCCTCGCTCACTGTCCTTCCCCAAATTATACACAAATATTGGATATTCTATTATAATTTATCATCAGGTCTGAACTCCCTCCCACTCCCACTCTTACAAAAAATAACATACTCTTCTCCATCGCCTGCGTCTTGCCCTCCTTCCCAACTCCCTCCCCCCTTCAAAAATAGGGCACTTTCTTTTTGTCCGTCACTCTCAATTTTTTATCAATCTATAAATATTTATACGACCCAGATTTTTGGATATTTTATGGACTTATGGCATTAATATTGTTGTTCTGCACCAAACTGCAGCACCCTCCCACTTGACGTAGCCAGGGGAACTATGGTAGATAGTATAGCAGCATGGAAACAGGGAGCTCGAGGTCTGGGAGGGCGGAAGAGGAACCGATAAAAAGTATTTTCAGGTGGGGGGGTTGGCTAGAAAAATATAAAGGAGGACCCCACCATGAGAACAATGGGAAGAGGGTTGCTATTTTTAAAAAATGGAGTGGTAAGTGGTGGGAAGGGCTGTAAAAAGGGGGGAGATGGGTGTATTGGACGAGTTATAATCATTTTTTTAATAATCCATCGGCACTAAAGATCCAACTCCCTCTATTTTTTCTAGCCAGGCTGTCCAGCTCTCTCTCTCTCTCTCCTAAACAATAAATTATAAAAACAAACAAAATAAGAGAAGAAGCACTCCCCCACACACACAATATTAATCCGCCACCGTATAACCCTGCCTGTAATTGATGTTTAATTTGGACACTAAAAAAGCCTAAACCCTCCCCCCGGGAGATGCCCCCGCCCTGTAATACTCTTATTAAGCTGCACTCTATTTACTGTTTATTCGCTTCTGCTCTACTCCCTTTCTTCACTTTTTCATTTTTTATAGTTTTTCACTCTTTGCTCGTCCTTTTCTCTTGACGAGCCATTATAATAGCTCACAACTCTAAACATATATCCTCTTTAAAAAACAACCTATATGCCTGTATTCTTGACATTAACAACATTAGCCTCAACTCCTTCTCCACACACTCTATAGCATCCCACCATCGTTCTCACAACCTGAATCCCGCCTCACTCTTAACAGCAAACGCAACATCGACTAAAGCACAGTTGAAGAACAAGAGTCTCGCTTCTCGTTTCGCACCCTGCCCCAGCCCAACCCCCCTCCTCAACAAAATTAGCCCTGTACATGCATTAACTGTCATGAATAGCCTAAGACGGCCTTCGACAACCGACCGACAGAGGTCTACGGCCTGAAACAAAACCTGCTGTAAGGTTCGTTGATCACCCCCCTCATGCGAGCAGTAATCTTAATGCATATATTTGTTTCACTGGGCACGCCCATCTCCTTTCAAGCATGCTTGAGACACACAGTTACTCAACAATTGGATGACCCTGGTCGCGTCAGATTTGGGCTTTTCGCGCGAGACATACGCCAAAGCCAGTTACTTCGTAGATCGACATCTAACGACTGCAAAACATTCTATCCGTAAAGAAGACCTACAGCTTATTGGCTATGCCAGTATCTTTATGGCTTCAAAGACGGAAGAGTCCAAGGTGCCTGGCGATTTCGAAACTCTTTTCCAGCGAGCAGACGTCGTGCGCATGGAAAGGACAATGTTGTTTAGCATCGGTTTCAGACTCAACCCTGACACCTACGTTTACTGGCTCAACCTGCTCATGTGCAGCTGGGACAACTTCGTGTTGGATGAGTCTCGTTAGAACATGCGATACGCCTTCGTGAGGTACTTCGCCCAGAACGTTGAGAGTTACGGGTGCTGCAGACAACTCTACTAACTTGCAGATCTGATCAACCTCGACCTTCTGTCGCTCGGGCACGGTCATAAGAATCTTATGATGGCCCTTTTCTTAGTCGTCAACAAGAAGAATGCGATGGAAATGACTATCTTCCCTACGACTCTGGCCGAATTCCGAGAGTGGTACCAAAAGGAAGACGAGTACCTCTGGACGATGCGAAGGTTTTTGGAGGAGATGGGCATCGAGGAGTGGCTGGACTCAGCCCAGATGAGTGCCCAAATCGATTACTTATTCCAGTTCTTGAATCTCTAATTCGATACAACAAATAATTGTCCTAGCGAGGTAAAATCATCAAGTCTTCAACTAAACAACCATTCAATTTTTTAATCTGATATAGTCCTACATTGAGTTTGTGTCCGCCCAGACTTACAACAAGGCCACGTATGAAATGATCAAGAGTGTCATTGATTCCCGCAAGGCCAAAGCCCCTCCAGTCACCACTAGCTCCCCGAAGGCTCAGACCAAGAATTTCAGCAAGAACCCATGCAGTAGCACTCCTAAGAGCAACAGCCCTACACAAGGTGGTAAGACATCAATGAAGGCAGAAGGAGATAATGCTCAGGGATAGACGGTGTAGAAATAGAGTGAGAACAAGGGACTGAGTCTGAAGAAGAGCAGATCTTCTGGCAAGAAATAATGATAGTTATTGTAGGCATCTGTGAGAAAATAATGCTCAGTATGCTGACTCCCCCCCTGTTATCGTTTATATTATGATGATGATTATTTTTTATTATGGGCGACCCATTGGTTTATCATATTATACATCCAATAAATTTAGTTTTTGATCGTGTAGATATCTTTGTGCTTTCTAACCACTCCCTTATCTATTTGATACTGTGTTTTTTTAAAAAGAATATTCTGAATGTGGGTGAATGTGCAGTTATATAAATCTTGATAGAAAATCATATTTTGTTAACAAAACTATTATTTTTCTAATGCTTTTATGAAACACTGAGCGAGAGAGAGAGAGGGCTTTGATGTTTTCTCAGAAGTCGAATTTCTTGACTTTTAGCGTCAGAAGGGATCTTTCTTCTGCTCTTTAGGTGTAGGTGTACCCTAGAAGCTAGTCCTTTTTCTTGCCTAGTAGCTGTTGCTTGATTCGGTAGCACGATGAAGGGTACCCCCGCACGCACCCTTCTTGCCCCTTGTGCACTCTGAATTACAAGTCCTTAGTTTTCCTCGTTTTTCCTCTATACAGTCGAAGAAAATTTAGAAAGGCTCTACTGTTATTTTTGCCGAGATTTGTCCGGGCTGCCACCCCCTCTCTTTTGCCTGTTCAGTTGTACAGACACAGTCTCAGTCAGTAACTGGCTTAGAGGTGAGGTAAAAGAACCGGAAACCGTGTGCTATCGTTTGCCAGCCATAGGCGTCTGTATTTTCATCATTCTTCTCTTAGCTTCAAACAAGGTTTTGGAGTTCTGCGGCACGGTAAATATCTGATTGTTTAGGCTGTCGATAGTAAAGCTGAAGAGGTTTTGATGCAGGGTCGCTTGGGAGGCTGCGAACTGATTGGAGTATCTTGGCTAGTTGTTCGATGCTCGGGAGGCTCGTGAAAAACTGGTCCTGTTAGAAGATGTCTGCTGTCTCTAGCGAGAACTAATTGCCGACATCTTCTTAAAACTCGGCTGTTGGCGGACGCTCTTACCCCTTCGTAATTCCATCACTCTTTTCTCTTAGGCTGTGTAGATGCACACTGTTTCGGAAGGAAATTGGCAGATCATCTCCTTCACTTATATCTTGGTTAAACTTTCGTTGAGTTGATGGCCTTCCTGGTTATTCTCGCCATTTTCCACGCTTTTCTCGGTACGATAATCTGACCTCTTAACTTTAATGGGACTGCTATAGAGAGGCTGTCGGGTTGGAGAAAGG
Source organism: Lepidurus packardi (assembly GCA_023053545.1). Lineage (NCBI taxonomy): Eukaryota > Metazoa > Arthropoda > Branchiopoda > Notostraca > Triopsidae > Lepidurus > Lepidurus packardi. Next base: position 24,992 of record JAKZAN010000322.1, read on the forward strand.
ACTATTTTCTGTCTTGGTTCTTTGTTTACCTGAGTCTTAGTCCCTATCGAGTTATCAGTGCCAAGTTCCTTTTAGAGCCCTAGTCGTTGTGTGAAATCATCCTAACTCATGAGACTATAGTTCCTGTAGGATTTCGCAATGCTGTTCTTGCTTGTCTGCATTCCTAATTTTCCATCCTTTTTCCTTTTTATCTCATTCTGTTTTCTCTGCTCTTTTACCTTGCTCTTCTAGACTTAGCAGCTTGCCGCCTCCAGCAGAGTTGTGCTTTTCAGACTCATCGACTCTTTGCTGGCATTTTTATAGTTCGCTTCGACTGCTCGATTTAGTTGATGAAATCTTCTGGGATCGAGTTCTTCTTGCTCGTCATTATCATCGGAGTCGACATCAGAGTTTTCGGCTGAATTCAATGCTTGCTAATCGTTGCTGATTTAGTCCATGAAGTTCAGAAACATGGCTGAAAGTTGGAAAGGAGAGCTGACGTATTCTTCTTTTTCCGTCTACAGGGCAGTTTCTAGATCTTTGGAGTTTGTAGTGAGGCTCCTCTGGTAGGGCGTATTATCTGTGGTAACCCTTCCTGCATTGCTGTTATTGCGTCTCCTCTTCTTTTTCTGGCTTTTAGAAGCCTACCTCTTCGCAAGCAGAAACTGTTCATATTCTTCCAGCATCAAGAAGTATTAAACCATGGTGCTCGATATCTTCTCGCCCATCTACTGCCATTACTCGCGATTATAATCAATCGTCAACTTGTTTTCAGCATCATAGTAACAACCATTGGAAGACTCCACCGTGTAGAAATATGGCACATTGTAGTTGTAGAGCATGACCGCTCTGGCTGTTTCCCGCTTGGCCGCAGCAATCCGGAAGATGCAGCTGTAGAATCTGAACATAGGAGTACTCTTGGAAAGCATCTTGGGAAACACCTTGGCTCGAAAGTATTCTGGTGAACCCAAAGGATATTCTGGACCATAGACGAATGTGTTTTTCTTGTTGGAGTGCCCGTGAAAGTCCAGGAACATATATATTTCACTTTTCTTAGTGATCCTGTTGATGATTGCACGGGTGTGATACACCTCGGGGTACATTTCTAGCTGGTTCTGCGTGAATACTCGGTTTAGATCCTTCCCAGACAAGCCAGTCCGATAGTTTCCCATTACCACTCCGTCAGGATTCATCATGGGAACAATGAAGAACACTGTTTTCCTTCGAAGTAGTTCTGACTCAGCTGATAGGATGTGCTTCAAGAATCCCCACAGCATCAGACTACTATTAGACTATCCGGGGTGTATCCTCCCAGTAACGAACACTATGCGTTTAGATGTGTCAGATACTGAAGGGTCAGTGATCTTGATGATTGGAATAGGGATGCCCATCAGACTTTTCCCCATGTACGTCCATTCCAGCATCTCATTGATTTTGGGACTCATGCTGGGCTATAAAGTCAGCAGTGGTTTTGGCTGAAGGAGGTACAGATCGGCCATCAAGGCACTATATGTGTACGGAACACAGTAAGCAAAATAGACCTCATCGTGTTATTCTTAAAATTCATATTCGAATGAGAGCTGGCTGAGATTTCTGACGGATGTCTTCTCGTAGATCCATTCATAGCGCAGCTTCTTGTTTTCGAACCTCACATTTAATCCCCCTTGGGTCCACATTGTGCCTGATCGAGAGTGTTTGAGTCGAGAAAAGATGTAAGGTTTCATGCCCTAATGTAAAAAAGAACTTGTGTCGACAAGATCAGAAGAAGTGCTTTATTGTAAGTCAGGAGGATTTTTACTTTTTGATACAGATTTGTATGTTTAGTGATGTTGCAGATGTTGAAACGCACTTTCCCTCGTTGCGAAGTGTTCTTGACCGAGAAGTAGTACCATAGGGTATGTCCGCGAGTGTTAGAGTCCACTCTCAGGAACAGATCGTACTCCGAGGGACTGATTTTGATAGCACAGTCCAGATTGCCGCCTTCAAAGCAAGCATCAAATAGAATCTGCTCGGTGTTAAGGGTAGGGTTGACTCCTTCGAAAGCCCTGTAGTATATAGCTGAGGAACAGGATTCGTTGCGTGGTTACTATGATGAAATCAGATAATATTTTGAATTAAGATATTTAAACTATTGTTACATTACGCTGAGGTAAGCCTGTCTAGACACATTCTTCAGGTTGACAGTATACTTGGGGGTTTAGATTTGACCATAGCACACGCAGTTCCGATCCAGCTGTCGTTACTCTGAAGTACTGGAGTAACCTGATCGTTTTTTATGGACGATGACTGAATTCGCACAACGAGGCCCCATGTAGACGACACGGTGCTCATGACTGTTATTGAGTTTGGTGAGTTATTTGGTGAGTATCTCGACGGGCTCCCAGTCCCAATAGATGGGGATGTGTTGAATAGGTATATTGGCACTGGTATGGAAGTAATGCTGTGCAGCAAGATACTAGAGAGACAGCTACTTTGACTTTGCCAATCCAGAAGTGTTATGAGAGGATTCGAGGTTATTATTGCTCATCTAGTCCGACAACTGTTTTTTTGTATAGATTTGTCCAAGGTAGTTAACAGTCAGTTGTTTCAGGAAAAATACCGATAATGCAATTCTAGATTTTCTTCAAGGGTCAAAAAAAAGATAGTAAAATTGTAAAGATCGTAAAACTGCAGGGGTATTATTAAAATATGGATACCTGAGAGATTAAACATTCTTTTGATCGAAGAATAAACACAAGAAAAGGGTGGATAAAATACTACAATACAATGGATTTGTCCAAGACTTAGATATTAACAAGATCTCCCCGATTGACTATTCAGTTACGACATCGACTGCCTCCCTCCCCTACATTCATCTTCTCCATCACTGTCCGTAGCGAACCGATTGTCTTGCTGAACTCCTTCAGCTTTACAAAATTGCTTTCTTTCTTGAATGTCTTGGTCTATCTGAGCCTCATTTATCTTTCCTGCAATCTCTACTTCTGCAATTTGTAGTTAATCAGGAAGCTGTTTCTCATGCCGTGGACGGGACTAGTTTTGCCATCCCTTTCCTGGGGTTTTCTTGATTTGCTTCCTTGAGTCCCAGGTTTTGCGGATATCGTCCTAAATCTATCTTCCTGGATCTGCTCGAACTCATCCAATACGATGAGCTGTCGGATCGGACAATAACTATGCTTCTAGGCTGAATTTGCTGGCTCGTAACTAATGTTTCCTGTAGTAATCTGTCTCAGCAGTGCTTGCAGCCTGTCTGCTCAGCTTCGAGGATGATGATTTGGCTGCATTTTCGTGCGTACTCATCTTCAGCCTCATCACTCGAGTTATCTACTAATCCGATAAGGCGAATTCGGATCTTTCAACAGCTGATATTTTCTTACGGCGCATGCGTTCCTTCAGGCGCAACATCTTCTGAATATTGACTCCGAATTTCGAGGAATTGTTTAGTTTGGAGTTGGTGTATGTTTGATTTGGCCGATCATCTACTCCATAGACCAGCATGTTCAGAGAATTCTTTGTCATTATTTGGTCTCCAGACCAGGGAAGTGGAGGGTAATTCGGGGAGGACTGGTTGGGATTGATGTGGGATTCCTCGTTGATTGCAGAGGTTTGAGGCTCACTTTTGAAGTTAGTCCATGTGTGGTGGACACTTTGTTTAGTAATTCGTAGAGGATCATCATCTGTCTCAAGAACCACATCGCCGTTGTAAGCACCGCTAAAATTGTGCAGACTGAGTGGATTTACACATCTTTTGGCCTCGTTGCTCATGTTGACAGGGTCATCTGACTTTTTGCTGGACCTACAAGGATATTTTCTTGGTCGATGAGGGGTTTTTCACAGAAGAAAGAAATTTGGCTGCATTGTTATTTCCTGAAGCAAGTTCTTGAGTTCTGTTGCTCGAGCTGTTAATAGAGTTCTTATGTTCAATGAATGCGCAGGGGGACAGGTTCAATTGCCCGGAGAGTGGTTATTGGAGATCTTTTCTATGTTTGCCAATTTTAAAGTAGTGATGGTTGGGGGACTCCCAAGGTTCAAGCCCATCCCTGAGGAATTGCCTTTGGTTCGAGACAGGGGTGGTATTCTGGGGAGAGTCTGGTTCGTCAGGAAAATGATAATCGTAGCTCATGGGCACCTGATGATCGATCTGATATTTAATTTATTGTGTAGTTTTTATAGGACTTGGCCTTTGTAAGTCTGTATCAGATATTTACCGCATCAAGTAATAGTTAATCATTAAAAACAATGACTACTATCAGATTTTTTATACAAAGTTGTAAAATATCTATATATATATTTATATTCCTTTTCCATAGCTTTATAGAAAGAAGTCTGTGGTTGCCGGCCATCAACTTTATTTCTCTCGATTTCTTATTGTTTGTGCTAGTCTGTCATCTCTATCTTGACACTTTTACTATTTTACGGGTCTATTTCCCTCCATCGAACAAGTAAATTCCTAATATCTTCTGTACTCTTTATAGGTTGTTTCCGAGTTCGCCCTCGATCTACTTCTGCAGACCCAGGTACGTCCTTCTGAAGGTTTAGAACTCGTCTAGCCCATAGAAAGGATGCACATATTTGGCGAGAACAATATTGTCTGTATCTATGACCTTGCTTTGTGGAGTGACTTCTATTTCCTGTTATCGACACTCTTCCTCCTCTTACATAGCCTCCCTTTTGGGTTCATGTTTAAAATCCTCAGTCTCCATCTCTTTCGATGACGTACCAGTATTCCCTATAGCCATTAAAAATTGATATAAAAAATAGATCAAAGTAAGATAATGGGAAATACCATGTTGCTTCCAACTCCTTTTGTTTTAAGATTTGCTGGTTTGTAGAGCTGAATGAATCATTTCCAACATGCTTACGATAGCCAACACTATTTCCGATATGCGTTTTTTGTTCTACTTTTGTGACTGCATCAGTGCTGTCATCCCAAGCACATAAATCTTACGGTCTAACTTGTATCTAAACCATTTCACATTCTGGGTAAGTCCTTGAATCAGTTCAGCCAGCAGGGCTCCATTATCCAGACAGGCTAGTGTACCGGTTATGTTGGTGTAGCAACAGACAAGTAAGAGCCCTAAGAGTCTGGACTTGCAGATTTCGAAGGAAGTTATGGGAAGTAACCTCAGACAGACTTCGATAGTTTTTTGGAGAATAGATGCGGGAAGACTAGGGAATCTTGAAATAGCCTGTCCTAGGAGGAGAGTAATAAGGTTAATCATCAACTCACGATCCTTCATGTTGTTGCTATCAGCAAGACACTGATATAGTACCTACAAAACAGGGACAATGTTTTAGAGGTACTGTTCTTTATCGATGACCTGATTCAGATACAAATAGAACGGCCTCAAGGTCAAGCAGTTGGAGTAATTTCTCAGTTTTTATTTTAGGAATAAACGTTGGTACTCTGACAGGTTTGATGTTTTTTTAAGGATATCACTCATCAGTTCGAAGACTTTGTCCTCGATGTAGGGCTTCTCGAGTCGGGCTACTACAAAGAACTTCTCTTAGATCTGTTGCAGATTGAGGGTGTTGTTCTATTTTATGACTACTGCAGACAGGATGTTCATCAGAGTGTCATCTAGTTTGTTCTAATTAGATGTGCTCTTCAACTTCATGACTAGTCTGTTAATGCACCCCGTAAACAGAGACGGTGAACTCTTCAAGAGTGTCTCGTAGTTGTTGAGGACTAGAGCCTCGAAAAGACGTTCTGTGGGCTCCACATAGTCGAGTATCTTCTCAAGGTTCTAGGTAATCACTTTATAGACGATGGGGCTGGGTATATTGGTGATAAACTTGCAGAAGGAAGCAATACATTGTGCCTGGAAAAGGGGCCCATACTTGATGAGCGTAGGTAAGGCACTCAGGAAGTTGTAGAGTCGATAATAGCCAGATACACAGATTAGACGTAGCTGAACCAGTTCAGAAGGATCGGTTTTGAGTATTTAAACACACGTAATAAGTCTAGTGACCACCATAGTCAGCATCTCGGGTCGCTTCGAGATTTCGCCAAAGAGGAGGCATAGCTGCACCAGCCCCACATCGATCTTGATCTGGCTGCTTGCATTCAACAGTTAAAATGAGGGAACTTATTTTCTATAGGTGAATTATACGATACATTTCGATAAATGTTAGGGGGGTCTTACCTTAGAAGCTCTTCGAACTCATTTTCCCCACTGCCTGAACCAATGAGACTCAATGAAAGGTTCATTGCTAGGGGGAGTAACCCATCAATCTTCCTCACAAGACCTACGATGAGTTGAGCGACTTTACCCTTGATAGTCTCTCCACCTAGAGCCTAGCAGTAATCCTCTGTTCGTTCGACAAACTAATTAGGATCTTCATCCAGTATTTCGATGGTGCTTGTTTTCGAATAAAGCAGGGCTTTCAGGTACATTTCGTAGGAACAGGCTTCGTACAGGTAATAATATCTGTTTATGTGTACATTTCGCTCCAATAAATCCACCAATCTCACCATTAGCTCCCTTTGGATTTGATTCAGTTTTTACCAATCTGTGGAGGCTTCATTTAAAAAGGTGAAGATACAGAGTCTCAGAGTCGGCTATCCGGCCTCAGTGTAGAACTGATTGGTGATTCTCAGGACTAACTCTTTGACTTTGTTGATGGCATCAGCGAAGATACTGTTTTTATGGACCAGACTCTTATCCTTGTCGTTTTCTTTGAGATCGAAGCAAAGAAAAGCGACCATCACGGCTCTCAGCTCTTCATCAGCCCTGAGGGTTCGTACTTATTACTCTACAGATTCTTACTCGTCGAGAAGTCGAATGGTCATGACGTCGAAAACATCCAAAACAGATTATGCAGCCTGGAGTCTGAAACAGTAATCAAACATCAAAAATGAAAAAGGGATTACATCTGGAGTACTGTGGTCGCCTGAGCTTTTTCAATATTCGTAATCAGGTTTGTGAAGAGCCGAACTGCCAGCTACATGCATCGTCAAAAGATATGCCATTAGGAGTATGGTATTACATTTCTAAGCGAAGGTAGGGTTTCAACTGCGAAGGCCCCAGTGTCCTCAATCTCTACTAAACTGTTAAGACACGCAAAGTAAGTCAAAACTATGCCCTCAACTGCTCCAGCATCTTCCTCTTTCTTCATGGCTTCCAGGACAGCATGTTTGACGACAGGCACTAGTTTCTGATTCGTATCCCTGTTCAGGATATACTCTATCGAGGACATGAGCAGATTGCGAACTTTGGACGTAAATAGAGGATCTCTCTTAGTAATCAGGGAATATAGCTTATCGAGAAGTGTTGAACTATTTTTGGGGAGCTTCTCGCTAACCATACCATAGACGAATCCTTTGAGGAAAATGGCTGCAGAGTCACGCAGCATCCCCTGTTGTTTTGGTTCGCGAAGTGTGCTGGTTGTTTATTGGATTATCTAGATGAGGATGTCGAAGAGTTCATTGGGGTTGACTTCAGTTTAGTATTTGAGGAGTTTCTCTGCTTCCTTGAGCTGTGTGTTGCTAGAGACGGTGTAAGTGTCTTGTAGGAGACGGACGATCCTTTGGCTACGGGTCTCGGGATTTTCCATTGTCCTTTATATAGATTTCAGGCTGAAAGGATGTTTCTTTTATTTGTTAGGTATTCCGTTTAAAATATAAGCAGTAATATCTTTATATAGCTAAAAAAGGGAGAGAGAGAGAGATAGTGTAAAGGAAAACTACTCATAAAATGTTCATGTCCTTATTATAATGTGGAATGAGATAAGTAAAGTACCATGTATGTATACTATAGTATATAAATCAGTTTGGAGTCAGTCTAGCCCAAACAGTCATTCTCTCCAGAATTGGTCAGGCTAGTCGGATTCTTTATATTGGATTTTTAGCCAAATATGACTGGCTGGCATTTATGCAGGGCTGCCGAATCACCTATTTTCAGACAAAAGGGTTATTGTCCTTTTTCCTAAGGATTAGACCAACCATCGCTCTATTGTAATTGTTTCATTCATTGCTCTCCGATGTTCCTATTGTACAGATTCTTCTGAGTCAGCTTCTCTTTCATTCTTTTCCGGATGTCCAACCTTGTATTCTCTTCTGCTTAAGACTCTTTCTTATCCTGTATGTTGTTGACAGTGCTTCCCTTGAACCACTCCTCTATTTAGCTTGATACCTTTGTTAACTTCACTTGCTCTGTGCAGTCATGCAAGATGTTGAACAGATTTCTGAGTTGGGCGAACCGCCTACCAAGTCTTTTATTACAGTAGCTGAGCATCGGGCTGTGGATATGAGTATATTCCTCCCCCAATTTATGTAAGGATAAAGTGAAATCATTTTAAACCTTACTGAGAAGATAAAGCGCTGCTCTGAATTTCTTGATATGCAGAAAATACTTGCCCTTGAGGAACAAGAGCCGGCATTGGTGAAGGTTGCTGGCGTGTTTCTACAAACCTTTGTTAGAAATCAGTCGGAATGCTATCTAGACCATTTCTAGTTTGGCTTTCATGTCCGGTAGGAAAAGGTATGAATGGATTATTGCCAAGAGAAGAATCAGCTGTCCTTGAAGAGTCAGTTTCCAGGGACTATAATCAGAAAATATATCACCCATGAATCCTTATTAGTTATGTTTCTCCTCAAGAGGAAAGTACAAGTGGATGATATTCAGAGAAGATGCCCAGATCTGCGACTCTTAAGCTTCAGTCGGGCTTCTACTCATGGTCTTAAACGTTGCCACCAATGCTTGAAGCATACCCATTTTCATGTCCTCCATTTCTACTTTCCACTTAGTCTCAGGAAGAAGTGGTGTAACTTGCTTACTTGCTACTTATTTTTTCGTTTCTGTAACTATCAAGTAGATCTCCAGCAAACTTATACCCAGCCATGGATAGTTGAGAAGAAGTTGTGACTATGTTTCTTGTGATACTATTTAACTATACTACTGATAAAGTAACAAAGTTTCCTTCGGTGTCGAGACGTTTCTGGATAGGGCCCGCAGTAGAAAAGGAATGAACAAACGCAGATCTACTTAGGTAGCTGGGATGCTCCTCAAGCAAATGAAGGCTTTGCTTATGTTATTGAATAGTTCAGATTTGTTGCGGAGCGTCAGATAAATCCCTATTATTTTGCAGTATGCACTAAAACTGAGGCTTTAGGGAGTTGTCTAACATAACTTACGTATCTTCTTTTTCTATCTCTTCTGTTCGTGTTTATGGATTGAAAATGCGAAATTTTAATAGATCTAGGCGATCTGTGAGGGATGGGCTGCCTGCTAACAGAGGATATGTAGATACTCCATCATTAGAGTCTATCGACGGAGGTAGAAATAGCATAAAACGATTGCACTGGTCCAAGCGATGATATTCAACGTGGTCCAGGGCACAGAAGTTCTAGAATACTCCTAGAGTGCTATCAAAGCTTCTGCGCCATTTTTGGCTCGGAGTTGAAGGGTGCCGACTTTCAAGTAGACCTGATTAAGGATAAAAGATTGATGGTTCGCTGGGAACGAGGAGTCCTGAACCATTTGTTTGATAATGGAGCAGTATCGGAGTGCATCGTCAACCCTTTACCTTTTTTCGAGAATGCTCACGTGTTCCATCAATTTTGAAACCTTTCTCCACAGCCTACTTCTTTCTATGCTGGATGCTTTTGACTCTACCTTTTCTAGTTATTACAGAGTTTACTCAGCCTCATCGACTCTGCCCATCTTTGTCAATATGCGGGTTTTTCTGATAATAGCCTATATTTATACCCCTACTACTTATGGATACGTAAAGGATACTCCTTTATTCCTCGGTCGACATTTCCTCAATATTTTATCGATTTTTACAAGACACTACTCACAATTGTTCTCATCCAATATCCTCAGGATTCCGAAATACTTTTCTGCTCGAAACGCCGAAGCATTCAGTAGCTTCTGAAAACGCAAGCTCAAGGTTAAAGCTTCACGAGTTTTTCCATCGATTTCAAGTATCCAATAACTTATGTTGACTAGATTTTTCTTTAGAGACAAGTTAAAGCTTCGACAGCAGGAACTTGTACAGCACTAATTTAAAGTGGTTCTTGGGCGTAGTAGATCTTAGTATGAGTATTAGTGATGAGCATGGCTGAGAAAGGATAGCTGTGTCTTCAGGATAGCACTTTTTGGTGGTTGAGAAAGGCAGACGTTCAGCAGTACTCTTAGCTCTAAAATGTAACGGTAGATATCTTCTTGTAGTTCAAGTTCTAAACATATAGTTCTTATAAGATAATTTAGAGCTCGAAAACAGATAAATAGTTGTGATATCGTCCTTATATTGCAGATATCTAAGCGTGATAGCAGAAGTCTCAACAGTTAGATGCTGTTCGGCTGCGACTCGTAGTAGTCGCACATGAACAGCACGGTCTTATTTGAAGCAGAGACTTCATTTAGGTAGCCTCGCGAGTTCAGCCATAAATAGATTTCACGAGTTATGTGTGCGGGCAGTATATTGAGAAACAAGACAAGACTAGCTTGGCTACACTTTACGAGTTATAGACCAAAGTTTGATAAGTGCTTGACAATTTGCTGTTGACCCTCCTAGCCTGTTAGCACGAGCAATATGGCTTAACGGAGCCGTAACTAAGCAGATTAGATAGTGAAAGTCTCGATCTCCATCTGATGGCAGTAGTTTATACAGTACTTGATAATATCGAAACAGCTGCGTAGATATTGGAGTTTGGCATTACCAAATCTGCAGTTGATGTCGAAGTATCTTAAGAGGACTTAGATAAATTGGGGGCTAGATGAAAGGTGGGTATTGATTGCAAAGGATGAAGCCTATGGTTTGGAGGTATTTTTTTGTCTGCCTCTCTGAAGCTAGTTGTTGATAGAGTCACGAGAGCCTTCAGAGTCGCTATCTACTGGGTTCTAAGGAGCTGAAGAGTTCAGAGGTAGTTCTGATAGATTACTGTGGAAATGTTATTTTACTTTCCTGCTTACAAATATCTTCGAATTGCATTTAATTCTACTGCCTATCCGACCATCCCCATCCTAATTAGCTTTCTTCTTTATTTTATTCTGTACTAACGGTTCTATCTTTCTGTTGCTCACTTCTCGGTCTACACATTTCTGAATCGCCCGTCTATCCCTAACATCTTCCTCCTTAGTGGGCTTCGCCTACATATATCGTGAGATGTACTAGCATTCCATAAAATCCATCAATTTTTATTAGTTGCCCAACAACCGAATACGTTCGAACATAGCTACTGGGTCCACTCTTTGGTTCTCTAGAGGTTTCTTTACTGCATCTAAATGACTCTGACGTATTAGAAGAGCATAGTTTGACGCGAACTACCGACGCATCCTCTGATAATCCAATTCGTCATATACCCACGTCGTCCGCTGAATAAAGTCTAGGTTATGTAGTTAGTTATCAAATATATCTGATTAAGCTTGTAGATCTAAGTCTTCTTTAAAACTAGTAGTATGGACGAGTTTTTGGTTGGTAAGCTCTGGAAAATGTACAGAAAGTTTGTCTACCCATTAGCTTACCCTTGTAAGAGAAGACTATAATGTTGGATTTTAAAGGAGAATAGAGTAGAGCCTATTGATGAGTAGATAGAAATCAGAGTCAATCACAAGCATCTCCTTACTTATCTCCTTATAACTTTGGATTCCCCGTTGATGACGTCCGTTGGCGCTCGTCAGCACTTTTATTGTCTGCACTAAACCACACAAGTCGTTATAATAGAGGTCTACTTTGTATTCATGGTTATCGAGTAGACCTTTGAGAAACGCCATCTCTTCGGACATGAAGGTTTTAGTACCTTCATAGCAAGTGAGTGACTTGAAGCCTATCTTTTCATTCAAGGTCTGAGCGATGCCAAAATCAGTGATGACAAAATCTTGCAAATTGTGACTGTACAGTATATTGTCGGGTTTTATGTCTTTATGCACTATCTGGAAGCAGTGCAGGAGTCGTACACAGTATTTCAGACGATTTTCTAGACTATCAAGTCTGAAGATTGATGGCTAGGAGAACCTATTCGCACACTTCTCCATATAGAACTATATGCAGTCATTGAAGACAAGAGCGTCGAAGCCGAGGTATCCACGGTCCATTTCTGGCCCAATTTTGAGGTAAGAACAGATTTTGTACATGGCGATTTCCCTTAGAGTCTCCTTGATCCAATATCTCGATACCTTACGACGTTAGGATTTGTTGCGTGGCTTGACATGGGAAATGGTCACAAACTTCATTCTCTTGGCTATCAGACACTTTTAAGGTGACAATGAAGCCCGGATCAGGAAAGCTCTTCCGAAATTCCCACGCCCCACTTCTACTTCTTTATCGTACTCCTAGGCGTCGAAATCGAGATTAAGCAGGCGCATGCCCACTAGAAACCGGTTAACCACTGCTTTGTAGTTGACGATGGCACCTCCACGCTAGATTCCTTAAATCGAGATAAATGAGTGGTTAAGAGGACCGCAAGGACCTTCGGCGAGATAATCCAAGGGGATGACAGTCACTCCATTCTGGATGTTAGATAGTGGTCTGCCTTAGGAGTAGTAAGTGTAGGCAGCCTGCACAAGAGTCTCTAAGTGCTGGAAAGAGGCAAGATAGTAATGCAAGTATTCTGAATCTGGGTATTGAAGATTCGGTGGGATGTATGGAGAGGATGACGGTTTAACAAGAGGATGTTGGGTAAAGATCATCGCTCTGTTTAGTGGTGGGTTGAAGCAGTGAGGGGAAAAGGAGAGGAGTTGTTGGTTTATATTTTTTTAATCAGGTTAAAGTAAGTTTTGGCTGAGGATCTAATGATTAGCAGCCGGAAAGGTTATTTTATGAATGAAAAAAGGGTATTTCTAGGTTTTTGTTTGGGAAAGAATGTGGACAGAAGTTTGACCAACTGTTAGATGTATAGATAAGCTAGTTTTGAAAGTAGTTATCTTTGATTTTCTTGAGTCGACTGCTCTTATTCAACAGTTTCTATTTTGAAGGGAGAGGGGGGAAGTAGTACAGTATTATTACCTATATTATCTTTTTAATACTCAATTTACTCCAGGAAACAGGGTCCATACACTTATTCGAGTTAATGGATGACAGGGCCAGCCCAAATATCGATGGCTGAAACCCCGATATATATATTTGAGATGCATGAATTATAATTATATCATCATAATTCCTATACACACCCACTAGAGTATGCACGTACATTATAATTCTTTAGTGTTCCCGTATATAGGTGTTGGGGTGCCTAATATTATTGGCATATATAAAGATACTAGTTTTTTGCCTGTTGTGTTGTATCATCACTAATCAGAGGAATACAACTATTCTGAATCTGTGCCCGCGGGTATGCATGTTCCATGGTGGCTGAGAGACCGTCATTGCCTAGAATCTGTGCAGATAAAAAACAGTGGATGGATGCATATTCCGAGTTCATCATTCTCTAGGACTTTAAACAATAATTTGGGGCGTTGTCAATTCTTGATATAAAATATATTTCGGAGAAATATTCAAAGTCTGTACAGAGTTTCCGAAATCATACTCAAGTAGGTATTAATAAACCCTACTCTCTTTCGAGACATACGCAGAAATCAACGGTAGTAACAAAATAATACAAAACAACCGCAATATGGAGATTGGTGGATAGAATAGGACTCTAGTAATGGACTGTGTTTTGTACTATTTTTGTAAACTAGATTTCTGGATAATACGTAATGAGGTCAAATAGAGGATCATTGTTATATTTTTTGTTCAGACCTGAGGGTGAACAATTACGATACATAAATAGTGGGTTGTCCCCGATATACCCGTACAATATCGTTTTGGGATTATTTGAAGAAGCAGAGAGCTATACTTAATAATTATAACCAATGGACGGAGGGACCATGCATATTGGATGGATATATATAAAACTACATATCCCCCCCTAATAATTTTCTAAAAAAAGGTGAAGCAGAGGGAGTCATACGCAAGAACACTCCCTCCAGTTCCCCTAAAATACAATCAAGAGTGAAACAAGCAACAACAAATATATATATATGTCTGTATGTAATAACTACAACCAGAACTACTTCTTCCTTACTTCTCCATCTATTTTCCCATTTCTGCTCCTTCAAGGGCCAGGATTAATAATGAATGAGTGTATATCCCTTCTTCTTCCTATTTCATAACTATCTTCATTGTAGGGGGAGAGATATGTTCTACGCATCATCCCCCATACTCTCCATCAGATAACTCATCAATAAAATATATATACACATATTACCATCCTGATAGAACATTCTTACTCTTTTTTTCTTATTCCAAAATATTACATTCATCATCATACCCTTCTCCTTGAAAATAGACACCTAATGGAAAATCGGTAGGTCCCTCGTCGCAGTACTATGAGAGCCAAAATCACACTTCCTCCTGAGGAAATCGATAAACCCATACACGCCTCCTCCCACTATATTGCCCCGGGCCTCACACAGTCTGCCTCCGAGTCCAAGAGCAGTCGAAACCACCCTCACAACCAGCTCTTCAATACCGCCAACGTCACAATGCACTATAAGGCCGAACTCCGCAAACTCCGAAACAAACTCAAAACAGAAGCATTGCTCTCCTTTGAATCAGATCGCAAAGCCATCATCAGCACCGAGCTCGACAAGCTCCGCGAGTTCAAGATGGTGCAGTAGGCTATCGACAAGTATCGTAGTCCTCAGAGTCTAGAATCTCAGCGCATCAAACACCACGAGGACGTCGTAGCACGTCTGAGGAAACTGCGAGACCAACAGAAGAATGAATAATTGCGAAGAGTAGAAGAATTTTAGAAAAAGGAAGATCTGCTCAAAACACGCATGGATAGCTTCTACCAGACTAAACGCAGTCGGTCTAACAATTCTGGGGACCTACACCTAAGCAGCACCCAGCCCATAGGTGTCAAGTGGGTTCGTAACAACCGCAGCAGTTCTTCCGACAACAATCAAGATGCCAAACATCCCAGCTAGCAACACAACGTGCATGTGAACCAAACACAGAACAACTCTCCTAGCAAGCATGCTGAGGCGAGCATATCGAAGCACTCACGTCCGAAGACCCAATTCCTGAAGAATGCAGTCTCTGAGCCTAATTTCACTAATAAGAATATGTCAAAACATAACAAAGAGAATGCTCAGAAGGATAATTCCCCCAAATCTGGGCACAAAAACAACATGCGCTACAACCAATCCGTGGATCGAGTGCCGAGCAAAGGGTCCTCAGCGATACCACTAAAGTACCTAGTCAAAGTCTAGACGATGCAGAACGAGTACGAGCAGAAGATGCTGTCCAATTACCTGTCGAAGATGAAGAATGCAGAGAAGAAAATCGTGGAGCGGGAAATGAAGAAGTACGAGGACTACATGAAGTTTAGGAACACTCCCACGCAGATTCTGACATCCAAGAGAGAAGACAGGAAAGAGAACATCCGCAAGAACTGGGAAAAGGAGTACATTGAGAAGACAGCCTCGCATGCCCTCACACTGAGCCAGCACAAGAGAGAAATAGAGGAGGAAATAGAGATGCGATTGGAGGCTGCTGAGCAGAAACATATGAGAGTATTGACCCGTAAGAGTAAGCTGACTAATGAGGAGATGAATAAAGTTCTGAAGGAAGATCATGAAGTGAGAGTGAAACAGAAAGAGCTGAGTGAGAAGAGGTTGAAGTACGACGAAGTCATGAACATCAAGAGGTAAATAACATCCACAATACTTATGTGTTATCCGTTGTTACTCATGGGTTTTTAGACGGTTCCAATCGAAAAAGGAGGCGGAACTGAAGCGACATGAAGAGAGTCTCCAGAAGCTAACATCCAAGCTCCACGACCTCAAGGTGTTGGACTCCTCACAAAATCTTCCCAAGTCTCAAATTGTGGAGTCCTTAAAGTAATCCTTTGTTCTTCTTCATTGTTTATGAATGTATTTTTTAGGATCGCTCGGAAGTTGCTACCCTCAAATACAACCCTAGACCTGCTGTAGAAAAACAAGCGGGAAATAGCCAAACGAGTGCTGGATGATAGGTTCAGCAAGTACTACACTAAGAAACCCAAGGTCCGATGAGGATAACCATTATACATCGAAGTCAAGAGAGGTTGCTGTGAACTGCATCCATCATTCTTTCAAAATATAGCTAATATTCTTAATATTGGACCACTATTAAATACAGAAAGGGGTATCGAATTCCTGTTTAAATAAAAGTGAACCCTATGTCGGACTTTAAAAATAATGAGATCTATCACTGAGTCTTTGCCTTCTTTTGTGCTTTCTTCGCAGCTTTAGCTATCTGGCCGCTGATGGCTTTGGGCTTAGCTTCGGTTTTTGGCTTAGCCTCGGTTGTGGGTTTCGCTTCGGCTTTAATGGGTGCAGCAGGAGCAGTTTTTTCGATCTTTACGGTAGCTTTCTTTACCTTCTGGATCTTCTTTGTCTTGGGAACTTCGACCACCACAGGCTTCTCTTCCTCTTTCTCAAGTTTTTCAGGCTCTACGATAGCCTGTCTCTTCTTTTTCTGCAACTTTTTCTTTTGCTCCTTCTGCTTCTTGGCCTGGGTTTGTTCTTTCTTGATGGCAGTATTAGTCAGGAACTTGGCATCCATGTTGACTCTAGGGGGTACAGTGAATCCGAAGTTCAGACCGATTTTGTTCACATCCAGTCGGTCGGTACGGAAAATGGACTTAACGAGGTTACTATTGAAGTACTATAAAAATCAGCCAATTGTTTGGGGATGATATGTTTTTTAATATGATTGTTGTTACTTTGAGGTAGGATCCATAAGCGTAGAAACCTGCACGGTTGAGTTCGTAGTTCGAGTCTACCAGCTTGATGAGCTTCTCGTGCACAAGATTCAGCTTATTCCTGTTGTAGGTGTACTGGTATGGCTCGATTTCTAGCTTCTTCTTAATCAGACTGATGTAGTCCTTATGGATGTCGTACAGGACTAGGATTATTTCGCTGTTCTCGGCAAGCTTCGAGCTAATGTCGGCATAGGTCTCAAAGGTGGCAGGCACGTCCATCATAAGGACAACAGTCGCAGGGTTGAGAGCGGACTGGAGGTCAGGCTGGTCGAAGTAGTTGAAGGTGACCTGTGCGAGATTAGTGGTAGTGTTGGAGAAGGCAGCATGGAAGAAGTCTGCCTGCTGCTTAGTTGCAAAGAGCACAGAGACTGTACGGGCCTGGGAGTTCTTGATTAGGAATGTGGCAAGCCAATCAAAGCGATCAGCTTGTGAGATGAGGATGTAGCTAGGTTTCACCATTCAGGGATTTATCGTGTTATTGATGTGTATATTATTGTGTGTGTGTACTTTGGGAGTCGTGGAACTATTATAAAAAATTATAGTTGTTAATGATGATGATAAAACCGATATTGATAGAGATATCGATTAATATCTATATTGTGTGTATCTGATGGATCCAGTTTCTACATTGTTGTAAAATATAGTACCAAATATCGAATGAAATACTCCCCCCCCTCCTTTTCTAATGTTAATCTTTTATTCAAAGTAGAGTCAAACACAAGTGTAGATTACATACATTCTCAGTTTATTTCCTTTCTTTGAACTCGTAAAGGGAAGACAAATAATTAAAAGGTCAGAGGATAGTTGTTTTAACAAACATACAATTCATATGTGTGCATATACGATAAACAACACACAAACAACAGTTTTAAGTAATAAAATTACAATAATCCCGTAAAGTACAACAACACAATTATCCAAATATCCAACGAAGAATATACAAAAAAGAAGACACTCTACTTTTGTTTGAACATGCATAGAATATCCTCTTTTTTTGTTGTCATTTTTTAAGTGAATCTAGAGATATATAGACTATAATACCCATATAACAAAACTACTCCCCCATCATGGAAACTACTAATATCGTACATGTCATAGAACTCACCGAAGGCAACTTCGCTGTCCCTAGTGACCAGGTCCTTTTCATTCAGGAAGGGACTACTGTTCGCTTCATCTGTGGATCCAAGAAGAACGTACGCTTTACGCCTCTGCTCCTCACGGATCGCAACATCAAAAGACGCATGTATGAGAAGAACGACCCCGAAATCCGATACACCGGCAAGATCTCGAAGAAAGGGTTGAACGAGAAGTACAAGATCATCTTCGGTAGTCTGAACGAAGAGGGCTACTGGCAGGTCGACAAGCAGTTCGACTACATCGGCCCCATTGCAGTTCAGATGATATTCGTCAGGGAATAGAACGACGACTTTATCATCTAATCCTTCGGTAAGCAGGAGAAAATCATCGTCGAGCCACGTTCTATTGACTTGAAATCCCTGAACATCATGACTGTGTTCCCTCGTTGCATCGGTCCTTTCTCGAAATGGAAACAATTCTTCGACTACCAGACCCAGAACCTCGGGTACAATGCGTTCCATTTCCCACCTATCCACCAGCTCGGGGCCTCCAACAGTTACTACTCGATCAGCGACCATATCAAGCTTAATCCACAGTTCTTCCCTAACGAGGCCACTAGTTACCAAGAACTTTAGAGTTTTGTCAAATAGTTCAACCAGAAAGGGGTATACTTCTTCCTGGACATTGTTCTAAACCACATTAGCTATGATTCTGATTGGCTACTTGAGAACAAAGATGCTGCTTACACAGTCGAAAACACTCCACAGTTACGTTCTGCCTTCGAAGTCGATCAAAGTATCTTCGAATGGGGTGATCAGATCCGCAAAGGCGAACTGCCTGGCTATAACAAAATGAGCATTGACAACGAATAAGACATCAAATACCTTATAGATGCTCTCCGACAACGTCTGGATCAGCTGAAGATATGGTAGTATTTCCAGATCAGCGAGTCGTGTATCCAAAGAATGTCATAGTTACTAAAGACCTCCCCTCCTTCCACCAACATATTCATCGCAGATCCAGTCCTTGACATCCAAAAGTTCATTGAAAACAATATCACAAACCTGGGCGTGGGAAGAAACAGTGCGACTGTCAACAACCTAGAAGGCAAATGGGCTCATTCCAGTATTTTGTATGAAAAACAAGATCTGATCGATGCCTGGAAAAAGGTGAACCAGTAATGGAAGAACAAAGTGTAAGAGTGGATGAGTCACGTTCCCGATGCCATTGCTGGGTAACTCAGGTATTACTACCGTACTCTCGACTGGAAGATCGATCAGAGGAGGTTTTTAGTGAAAAGAGCTTTCAGCCACATCAAATCAGGCTACTATGCTTTGAATAACGGATGGGTTGGAGGAATCAACCCCCTCGAAAACTTCGCTACTTCTGACAACTTCCACTACCTTCGTAGGAATGTTAACATCTGGGGCGATCTCGTCAAACTGAGGTATGGAAAATCCAAAAAAGACTCGCCTGCGCTTTGGAAAATGATGAAGCAGCATGTGCAGCTGATGGCCAAGTACTTCAACGGCTTCAGACTGGACAACTGCCATGGTACTCCTCTTGCTGTGGGTGAATACATGATGAGAAATGCAAGAAAGGTCAACCCTAACATAGTTCTTTTTGCTGAGCTTTTTACAAACTCCCGAGAGGAGGATGCTGTTTTCATCAAAAGGATTGGAATTAATGCGATGGTCAAGGAAACGATGCACCACCTATACTCTGGAGATTTTGTTCGCTCATTCTACCAACATACTGGCTCCTCCTGCAAACATTCGGGTTCTCTTTCCAATATCTTTGAAAAGGACAACGAAAAAAGGCAGTTCGTGTTGCCTCGTAGGCCTACCTACGTGCTCTATGATCTGACACATGACAACAGGACTTACTCCGAGTAAAATATCGCATATAAACAGCTGCCTCTGACTGTTATTCTGCCCTTCCTCGGGGCAGCCTCTGGAACAACCAAAGGATTCGACCAGTATCACCGCATTAAAGTTGAGGTAATCGAGTCAAATGAGATATATCAACAGGACCAGCGCTACGACCCTCTGTTCTACAAAGTTTAGAGAGATCTCACAATTTTTTCATATTCGAATCCTTCCCACCCAAATGGAACAGTCGAAATCATTGGGAGCTGGGATGGCTGGGCACATAAACTGCCTCTAGCATACCTTGACGGCTACAATAGAAGGGCGATAGAACTACCAACAGGTGAGTTTGAGTACAAAATGTTGCTCGACGGGAAAGAAGTCGACGATATGAACAAATCCAAGGTCAGATAAAACGGCAACTACTTTTTGACGATCAAGGACTTCTACCATAAAAGAGTTGAATACAAGAATCTCTAGGGCATTCGACACCTTCTCAATACAGTACTGAGGGAAAAATACGTATCCTATGAAGAAATATACATGAAGTCACAGGACGACAATGGCTTGGTTGAGATTCTGAAGAACAGCCCAGCCAGAGACAAATCCATTTACATTCTCTCCAATCTTTCCGAAAGAACCATTTCAGGGGTTTTCGAGCTGCCAGGAATCGTTTCCTCTGTCCACATCTGGACTCACAGGGATCCTAATAGTAATACCATCACCGAATCCTACAATCTGCGAGAATTCTTTGATATCAATATCAACTACTTAACCAAATGCGAGTTCCTCGTCTCAGGCGAGCTACCTCGGGGCTTCTGTTGCTTAATCGAATGCACAACTGATCCTGAACTTTACCAAAATATTTGTAAACTCGAGACACTCCTGGCCGAGAAGCCAGACTTGGGCATCCAGAGTCTAGAAGCTGATGAAATTAATGAATTGATGTTCGGATGCGCAAGGGAAGAATAGACCAGGTATGGATCTTCTAACTACGTGGTCCCAGGACATGGTCAGTTGGTTTATGGTGGACTCGGAAGTCTTCACAAGATCCTGAAGGAGACCTCCATATACAACACACTATCACACCCGCTTTACCAAAACCTGAGGGACGGTGACTGGCTCCTCGATTATATTCTGGACAGACTGTCCAAGAACAAAAAGCTTGAGAGCATTCGGCAAAGTATCGAGAAAGTCTTTACTCATATTAAGAACGTCCCTCGATATTTGATCCCTCATTTCTTCAATCGCTATATTTACGCATTGGTCCGACAGATCAAAGACTCCATTCCCCAGCCTAAAAAAATTGAAGTGCCTCGTACAGACTTCGCAAAAAGACTTTATCTCGCTAGCTGTCAATTCATCGCTAGACTACCCACCAGCAATCCTCTTTACAAAAGGACCGTCTCTGCAGGTCTCCCTCACTTCAGCATGGGATGGTCTCGGACTTGGGGTAGAGATACCTTCACCTGCAATGAGATGCTTCTTCTTCATCCTCAAATTTATCGTAGCACCATCATTGGCTTTGCTTCTGCAGTTCGACATAACCTGATTCCAAATTTACTAGATGAAGGGAAGAAACCCAGGTACAACTCGCGAGATGCAACATGGTGGTTCTTGAGAGGAGTGAATGCCTATGTCACTCACACTGGAGACTATGCACTCTTAAAAGAACCTATCTCGTTGTTATTCCCAGAAAAACCGGAAGACAGTGTTCTAGTCCTCTAAGACCTAATCCATAATATCTTCCAAAGCTATGATGAGGGTGTTTTCTTCAGAGAAAAAGGTGCCGGTATCGAGATAGATTCCAACATGTCCAACGAAGGCTTCAATATCTCTCTCAAAGTAGACGAGGAAACAGGATTTATAGTTGGAGGCAATCCCCGTAATTGTCTCACATGGATGGATAAGATGGGATCCTCAGTTCATGCCAAGACCAAGGGTATTCCTGCGACTTCTCGAAATGGAGCACCGATCGAACTTGTGGGTCTTTTGAAGCACTGCCTGGATGCTTTTGCAAAATTGCACGAATAAGGCCATTATTCCCATCATTCTGTAACCTATAAGGAAAAGAAGATAAGTTATAGGGATTGGGGTTCTTACATTCAGGCCCACTTTGAAAGATGGTTCTGGATTCCCCAAGACTCCAAAGAGAAGACTCATCCTTCCATTGAATAAGAGTATATCAAGGTTCGCGGAATCTACAAGGACACCGTCAAATGCTATTCAGCCTCCGAATAGTACAGGTTCAGGCCTAACTGCCTGATTGCGATGACTGTTGCCCCTGAATTATTCGTACCCGAACACGCAAGACGCTATTTAAAGAAAGTCGAAGAGACTCTGATCTTCGACCAATCAGTCGGAGTCAGCACACTCCACAGCATCCACACATCTCTCCACAATCCAAGCTATCACAACGACGATGACTCCGCAGAGCCAAAAACTGCACATGGGTTCAACTACCACAACGGCCCTGAATGGGTATGGCTGTACGGATTCTACATAAAAGCCAAGCTGAACTTTATGGAAGAGGACAGCAAATTGAGTCGTCGTAGAGCAATGGGGCTGCTGCAGAACCACATCAAATACATCAAGAATGACGATTGGATGGGTCTGCCTGAACTGACAAACCAGAACGGCGCATTCAACAAGTAAACCTTCCTCTAATCAAAAACCAATATTATGTTATAACTTTTATTGTGTGCATAGGTTTTCGTGTCCCACCCAAGCATGGTCAATATCGTCATTGCTGCTGGCATTGATCGAGATCTCAAAGTTGAAAGACGAGTGAATAGTGATGATGTACAGGTGAAGGGGAGTGTATTTTGTTTAGTTTTTTTATTAACCAAACAATAAACTAATAGTGTTTATTTTTTCATCACCACCAATATATGTGTAACATAGGGATAGAGAGAGTGAGAAAAAGTCAAAGTTTATAGATTATTCAAATTAGTTTATTTGTGCCTTTAGTAGGGCTAACACTCTATCAGCAATATATTGTTGGGTCAGGATGAACAGAGGGAGCAGTGCGTGCTAGATTGTATGTGGACGACCTTATTAGTTTTTTGAGTCTTTTCGGGGAGAATAAAAGCGGCGGATGGATTGTGGAAAACTCTGCAGTCGTGAATTTTAAGCTCATTACTCAAATACCGGACTTGGAACAAAAAAACATTGTATATAGGTTATTAGAAAAGTGACAGCTGGGTGAGCAGGAATAATTCAACATTCAGGAGAGTTGACGATCGTGAGACCAGGGAAGAGTATGAGTGTGTCTTTTTTATGGCCGACCACCCATTAGAAGATGGGATTTAATAGCCATAATACCCATTCGTATGCAACGGTAGCGAGTTAGAATAGTTTCGAGAGAAGCTGTGGATATAGGGCGAAATGTAACCGAGTACGTACAGTGAAATTAAAGGTGGATATGATCTAGAAGCATCAAAAGTGAAGCGAGACTCATTTAGAGTGAGTAATACCCATTTTCCATAGGTTTCCAGGGGGTTTTTCAAACCATTCTTTATTTTTTATTCAGTACCCTTTAAATTAGCCTAATAATTTTAAAAAGGGTTATGCCATCATCATCATCGCCCATCTTAGCCTTAGGAGATATATAAGTTAAAGGAGTGTGCACTCTCTATTCTTGTTTTTTATTAATTTCTGTTTTGTTTTTAGATACGAGCAGCTGTTTATTTGTAAGCTCCAAAATAACTCCCAACGCTTTTCTCGTTCTTTTTCAGTGTTTCTGCCCTATTTTTGACTGTTCCCCACACAACCCCCACGATAGCTACCCAGCAACTCCCCAAACCCTGTGATCGAAATTCGAATTCCAGGCTAAACACACCTGTCCTGCCAACCACACTTTGATATGCCTACATTTATTTATATCTCTATTTTTGATACACACTCTTCTTATATAAGGATCGATGTCCCAGCCTCCGTATATAATCATTTATTTGATATCATCACACAAAATTAAATATCCCATTATGCTCGCAGTTCAAAACAACAGCATGCCCGTCTTTGAGGACACCCTCTCTGAAGACATGCGCGAAACCAATGCCCCCAAGCTCATTAGTAAAGAGACCAATGCCCAGAAGTCCAATTTCAAGAGAATTGCCTCCGCAGTCGGCATTTTCCTCATTGTTGTGGCCTTCCTTGCTGCTGCCATCTTCATTGCCAGGGCCGCAGAAATTAAGACTCCTCAGAAGCCTACCTCTCTCGCCGATGCCGGAAACAACAACCAGGCCACCCAGAAGGAAGCCCAAGCCAGTGGCGCCGCCCCCGAAGAGGATAAGAAAAAGGAAAAGAAGGGAAAGAACAAAGACCTGATCACTGACAGCGGAGACGGAGGAAGAGACCCTCCCAGCCCCGGAGCAATCGACAAGATGCTCAGAAGAAACAAGGAATCTGATGTTGGATTCAAGCCCATCATCGTAAAGGACCAGTCAACAGCTTCTGACACCAGATCCACCAGAGGCGGAGAGGCGAGCCCCGGAAGCGCTGAGAACTTCACTGAATACGACGAGGAAGAGCGTGAGTTCGTGAGCAAGGGCATGGAGAACAAGGTGGCCCAGATCGGCGAGACCAGACCATGACTCTACGAAATTCATATTATTCTTACCAATATATTTCCAAATGGTATTTGCAACTTGTCTTTGTTGTTTTTTGTTGCTATCCACACTTTTAAATAAAAGTATGAGATATGTGGGACGATGTTTTGGCAACCACTCATTTATCAAGGAAATAATGTTGTATTTTGTATTATGTAATTCCTATTATTTTGTGAAAATATATATATCAAAATTAATTAAAGAAAGTAGTAGTAGATCAGTCATAAGAGTATGTTTTGGAAATTAGGGCAGGAGCATTTGACTTTTTATTATTGAAGAAGGGTTTATTTATTTCTTATCTGATGTCTTTTGTATAGATAGATTAGAAGGGCAATGATGCTCAGTAAAAAATATAATGATTATGGCTGTGGGTTATTGTGGGCAAAAACTAAAGCAAATAAAGGATTGGTCTGCGGGGGGAAGTCCTTACCCCTCTAACTCATTCCAATACAACAAAAACAATTAAGAGTTATCAATTATCTCATTGCTGTAATTTCTCAAGCTATTACCCTCCAATGTCCAAAAATTATAGTTTCCAATAAAATATAATGACCGACCTCACGGCCACCCGCTACCAGCTCTCCACCCCTACCCGCATCCAGCCTAGCTAGCTCCCTTCTCCCCACGCTGTCCTCCCCAAAACTCCTCCTTTCGATTTCACCAATATCCATCCTCCCTCCTACAAATAATAGTCTTCCAGGTACATCATCTCTGAGTATTTCTCGACTTCTAAAAAGCTACTCCTCCAGCCAGAAGCAATCAGCAATTAAAGAGAGAGGGAGCCTGTGACTGGCAGTTTTGTGCGAAGGAGCGATTAAATGTTTATAACAAATTCTAAAGGACCCACCAGCCACCCTGATTGGAAAAGTCGACAACTAGGAGAGTACTACTCGAACCTGTAGAAATTCACAAAGTAAATCAATAAAGCTAAAACCTTCCTGCGAAGACAAGCGAAGTGACAGCAACCCCCTAACAAATTCCATTTATTTTATGTTATATTTTTTTCCTTATTTTCCGATTCTTCAAGATTTTACTTACTCGACAAACTCGAACATTTATTGTTGTGCATATTCATTCATTTTAACATCAGGCGGATCCTTGGAAGGCGTCCAGCAGGGATCCTTCGCAATCGATTGTGACTCCGTTTTTGCCCACTTCCCATCATCTATATCTTCTGCTCGGATACTTTGTCTGAAGTGAATATCCGGCTTTCCAGCATCATAGAAAACTACTTGCTGTTCTAAAGATCTTCGGGATCCTCAGGCACACTGAATGACTCATCAAGTTCCTCTCCTAATTATCTGACCTCCTCTCTGAAGTGGCTGGACATCTTCATTTGGGCATTCTATTTGAGTTTGCTTCCATTGAACACTTCCTCTGTTACAATGAATTGAGCACTGGCACTACGGAAAAGCGAGTCTTTGCTCGAACTCGAGTGCTTCTTCTTTATCAAGAACAGTGTCAGGGATTCGTGGAACTGATTGTACATTTCCAGGATGTGCTCACGAAGTTTGGCTTTTTCGACGATATTGTTGGGCTTGTAAAAGGAACGAGAAATTTTCCACATTGTTGTGTTGGACACCTGAAACCCCTCGTTTGCTCAGTAAGGTTCTGACTTCCAGCTGACGCTTGCAATCTTTTAAAGCTTTCTCTAACATTAGGTTAGCTTCAACTAAGCGTTCATGGTTGGCCTGTATATCTTTCACGCTAGACTCCGAGCTGCTTATACTTTCTGGTAATCAGTTTGCAGTTGAGCTGTTCTTTCTTGTAGAGGCTGACCACGCACTCGAGTAGAGACTCGCTCTTTCTGACTGTTTTGGATCCAGGCGGGGGGGCTCGGAACTATTCTCCTTCACCATATTTTCTACTGCGCGACGAGACCTGAAGGGACTCTTATTGGCATGTCTATACACCTCTGAAGAGTTTTGGGTGCTGGCTTCTCTGTTCTTCTGGTACATGTATGAGTTGTTTTCTAATAGCTCTGACAAGGGTCCTTCGAATTCCTTTTTGCCATTTTTCTTCGATCTGATTTATCCGGTCTTGCTGAAGAGATCACACCCCTTACTTGATATTTTACTATCGTGCCCTCAAGTAACACACTTCTTAATGCGCAGTTTTCAGGGACTCTTGAAGCTTAATCACCTCAAATTTGAGTAAGTCATTCTCGTCTTTGAGTTTCTCGACTACGCTGAAGTTGACTTCATAGTTGTCGATGAGTTTCATGATTTCTCGGGATGGTCCCTTTCGGCTGTAGATATATATAGATACGAATTAAATTTTAGATTTGAAGTTTGTACCCTGGCATCTGCTGTCTGGAAGTCCAAATCACTCTCTTCCAACATCTGGATGTAATCTTTACTTGTCCTGCACCAGCATCCGTAGATTTGCGATCTTATCCCTCGTATTACTTGATAATATCGCGATATGACTGCTCCTCCTCTTCCCGGATCTGCGATGCGATCAGAGCTCGTGAGGTCTCCGTTATGCGTTCATTCTGTTATTTCTCCACACGCACTGACAGTTTACTGTTTTCGTCTTGCAATTTCATTACAGTGTCATCAGCATATTTCTTATATTCTTCGATGTCGAGAGAGCCAGCACGCAGGGACTCCATAACCTGGAGGGTGGCCGAGAGAATGGACTTGTTGGCTACGAGGGACTGTTGGCACTCTTCGAAGCGTTACTGTAGATCGTTATGTGCAGACTCAAGGTAGTGTAGTTTGGCGAGTGGGTGATTGAAGTTGGGTTGTTTGTTGAGCTATAGGTCGGTGGAGAATATTGGGCACTTCAGGACATCAGCAGGTGCTTTCATTGTGTAGTGTGACTTTAAAGATATATAATGTACGATGAATGTATGTGTAAAGTTGAGGAAGTTTGTGTTTGTTTGTTTGTGTGTTTGTGATAATTTTGTTATTTTTTTCGATTGTTAGAAAGAGATTAAAAAAAAAGGGGAATTGCATATTTATCGACATCATTTTTAGAAAAAGAATAGATCATATGGGGAGGGTTTAGATAGGGGAGAAATGTTCTATTTTGCTAAGATTGTTTGTAGAAATCTATATCGTATTTATTTTGGAAGAGTATTTTCTTGTATTTTTTATTTGTAGGGGGTTGATTAGATATTGGTTGTTGATTGGGGATTCTTTTTGACTATTTGATATTTTGATCTAGGAGATACAAGGAGAGGAACAGCAGCCAAAGAAGAACAACAGATTGGCTTGGATCAATGTTTTTTTTTGCTTTCTGATCGCCGAGGGCTAATATTCTAAAACACTCGAGATAATTTCGATTCGCCCATATAAAACAACATATATATCTTTATTTGTGTATTAGTGTGTTTTGTCAAATTCTATAATCTATAAATCTCAATAGGGATTATATGCCGGATTAAGTGCTGGGAAATCTTTATCTTTATCTTTCCCCAAAGGAGGGAGGGAAATAACAAGACAACTCATTCTCTATCAGTCCGACAAGTGAAAGAAAGGAGCTTATTTCTTAAGAATAAATAGAACTCACCTCACTGAATGCACTCAAGTTTTGCAACTGGGGTTGGGGGTTGGGGTTGGGGGTTGGGGTTGGGGTTGGGGTTGGGGTTGGGGTTTGGGGTTGGGGTTGGGGTTGGGGTTGGGGTTGGGGTGT
>JAKZAN010000323.1:0-51071 GCA_023053545.1 Lepidurus packardi
CCCAACCCCAACCCCAACCCCAACCCCAACCCCAACCCCAACCCCAACCCCAACCCCAACCCCAACCCCAACCCCAACCCCAACCCCAACCCCAACCCCAACCCCAACCCCAACCCCAACCCCAACCCCAATTCCCGCTAGGTCCACTTAGGCATCAAAGAATTAATCTCCTATTCTACCAACTCTTAGGTTGGGGACCATGCTATTACATTTTCCACAATCAATTCTCTGGATATATAAATGCATAAGTAGCTGATGGTTCCGGATGGTTCTTCGACTCTTCTAAAATATTTAATTCGAGCTACAGAAAAACATTCCCAGCATGCTATACTATCTTGTTCCTTTTATCGCTTCTCTCCAACTATTAGTCGCATCTCCTCTCAATCGGCTTATCTAACTCCCCTTCCCTGTCTTTTTCCGATCCAAACCCTATACTCTCATGTGGGTCAATAGCAACTCCTTTATCACTCTCCAAAAACCCTGTCCTGCCTAAAAATACACCTCGTGTCCCAATTAAACTCTACTCTCAATTAACTCCCGACCCTTAACCAACACGCAACTACAAGTCTAGATCAGCCCCTTTTCTGTGCGAATATCCTTTTCAGCCCAAGAAAAGGGACAAATTTCTTAAATAGTTTAATGGGTTGTCTACTTGACAACTTCGTCTCCTCACCTGGAAAACAGTCTTCATGTTACCTCTCCCAGATCTGCTTCCATTGCACACTGTACTCCCCTTTAGGGATGCTCCAAAGCACTATCTTCTCGGTTGTTGGACTCCACAGGTAATCAATCTTGCCCTTCGAACTGCATTTCTTGTGAAACGTCAAATATTTGTGAACAGTGTTCAAAGAATTATTTCTTGACAAGTTCTTATAGCTGTTCTACCGTGTGTCCTGATAACTGTTTAGGGTGTACTTCTTCTAAAGGTCTTTGTTGGGGCTGCGTGGACTTTTTTTTTCTTGATGCCTACTCAACCTGCCAGAAATGCTCTGTCGCTAACTGCAAAATATGCAAGAACAACACTTGCACCAGATGCCTTGGAGGCTATAACCTCGTTTAAAGCTCCGAGGATGTCTTCAACTGTGAGACTATCCCCCCTGGCATTACTGAATCGATGAAAAACATTCTTGTTGGACTATGCATTGTTTTTGGGCTCCTTCTGCTTTTTGGTAGCTGCAGCATCTACTATCGCTGTAAATAGAAATGCACGAATACTGCAACTACTCAAGCCACCGCATCTGCCCAAGAGCCACACGCCATGCCCCATTAAATAGCTTTAGCAACTATTACCCCAGTGGAAAAGTGCATAATTTGTTTGGAACCCAACTGTTATACAAGGACTTCCTGTGGACATGTTTTTCATCTGTCCTGCATTGCGAGCTGGTACTTCCAGAAGTTCATGTGCCCAGTCTGCAGAACACCTAATATTTGTCTTTACTACGCATGCTAGAGATGCCTACAGCCTCTACACAGATTGATATTTTGTAAATCTTCGTGTAGACTCCAGAACCATGAGAATTGTCTAGGGAGACAAAGGGGAGCATCTTTCTGCAGTAGGTGTTCGAGCTCGTCCCATGATCGTCTATTAGGAGTCACAGTAAACCAGATCGAACTCCCCCCCGAAATATGACATTAATTGATAACACTAATACGTTCTCCGTATTTTACTTTGATAATAGAAAAAAAGAGTATTAGAAATGAAAGGGTTGAATTTGCGTAGCATAAGCAGCATGCTATTGGAATACCAAAATAGTCACATAACTGAGCAACAATCCTTTCCTGATTTTCCCTGCCTCGTAAAAGACAGCGGTTTGAATTTATCTCCGCTTATTTCTTACTGGTTCAGCCCATCTGCGAAAGCAGAGTTAAACATCGGAGTCGCCTTCTTCTCTTATGCACTCGAAAGTTTGCTCACGTTGCTCTTAAGTTTGGAACCAACCTTCTTCTATTATATGTTGGAGTCTTTTTAATTCCGATCCGTTAACCGACTTTGCTGCTCTGGTTTAGGCTAAGGAGCACTGTTGCTTCTCTTGATTGGAGGGGCCTGATTCTGGGATGTATGACGATTGGTAGGCAAAGCCTGTGTTCTCCACAAAGGAACCTAAACCGTACTGTCTTTGACTTTGTATACTTCCCATAATTCGATAGCCAAAGTTTGCTTACAGTCTCCACTGGGCTCGAAATCCGTGGGGTCCCACCAACACTCATGTTCAGACCTATTATCTCTCTTTCTAATTTGGAATCCATTTTTCATATAGCCAAACTATGGTCCGAAACCACGAAGGCAACTAATCGAACGCTAATAGTACATTTTGCTTTTAAATACAAGTTCTTTGAGTTGTCCTGGAGATCCGCTGAAGATGAAGGTCTTGTGATCAGGGTCAGGGTTCCTACAATATCCGTCTGTTGTGTTCCACTTGACTGGGGTGAATCCTCCCACGATCCGACTGGTATCCTGAAGTTTGACCAGAACTAAAGTGTTTGGCTTATCGCAACAGCTTTTGTAGAAAGAGTCGAATGCTGGTTGTTTATCCCAAGCGTATAGAAGTTCGAAATCAGGATTTTAGAAACCTCGAGTTTTCAGCATTTAAGAGACATTCGCGAAAACATCCTTGTTCATCGTTGATGGGTTTAGTATGGAAGGAAGAGAGTTCCGATACTACTCAATCTTGGCGTGAAATTCCCCCATGATTTTCTTTAGACTACTGATTAGCTATTCAGTAGTCTCTGCAGACACGAAGTACAGAGGGTCGCTCAGGCTGAATGCGCATATCTCCGCGATGTCATGCCCGGTGATCTTGCCAGGATCTACGCTGAAGTTCTCAACCGTTTCTCTGATATGAGCTCCGCTGATCAAGCTAGGCAAAAACATAGTACTCTACTATATAAGCTTCTGCAGATCTTTTCTGACGGACTCGAAGTAATCCTAGAGTTGGTCCTGAACAGGTTTGATTTTCTAGTCTTGTTTCTCGATGATTTCTTGTGCCCTTCGGCGAACGACTTAGATTGAGTTTTTGGAGTGACTATTATGCTTGTCCGAGCACTGGCAACTTATGTCAGGGCAAATGAATGGGTTCTAGACTTGACACGAGAGTTGTGCACATACATTTTTAGAAGGATGACCACTAAGGCACAGCTTTTGTTACATACTTTATCTCTTTCAAATAAATTTGTGGGTAAACTCTCGGTTATTAGATTTAAGTAACCCTAATCAAGCTATCCCAGACAGGGGGGACCCGATTATATAATAACTAGTAAAAAATAGTGTAGGCGCAAACCGAAATCCCTGGCCATAATAACCACCACTCCACTATCTTTATGCAGCCACATACCATTGAAGAAGAGGGCATCTCCACAGACTTCTGCGATCACTGCG
This sequence comes from Lepidurus packardi, assembly GCA_023053545.1. NCBI lineage: Eukaryota > Metazoa > Arthropoda > Branchiopoda > Notostraca > Triopsidae > Lepidurus > Lepidurus packardi. The sequence goes on from JAKZAN010000323.1 coordinate 3,377, forward strand.
GCGAGCTCATCGACCTCCAGACTTACTTTTCCGAGATCACTTGTCACAGATGCAGCTCCGTCTACTCCATGGAGGACTTTGTTGGCAAGCCTTTACGCACAAAGATCGAGATTAAGGAAGGCAAGGAATGGCTCGAAAAGTACAAGAACCTGAACTACGCCAACAAGAACAGAGGCAAGCACAAATCCACCACCAAGGAGCACTGTCCTAAATGCAACCATAACGAGCTTTGGTTCCACACAGCGCAGACCCGTAGTGCAGATTAAGGCTCCACAGTGTTCTACGAGTGTACTAAATGCAACTACGCCTTCACCCATAACAACTGATCGTCTGTTTATATCACTTGTGCCATCTGTTTATGTTTTGCCAAGCATTGTTGAATCTGCCTTATACTGTTGGTATCCATTAATGGGTGGGCCTGGGGGACTTATAATACCAATATTAATTCAAAGGATAAAACACACACAAAAACAGAGATGGAACCTGACAAAAAGGTAGGCGAACTCGAGGAGAACGATCCTGAACAAGAGGGGTCTGGTTCCTCTTCTGAAGACGAATCCAAGTGGAAAGCAATCAAGTAACCCACAAAAAAGATGGACCTATACATGATCGACTTCAACCAATGCGACTCCAAAAAGTGTACGGGCAGAAAGCTGTCGCGTTTCAAACTCCTCGTTTCTCTGAAGGACCGCAGGAAGAAATACAACGGGGTAGTCCTCAGCGCCAACGGGAAACAAGTCATCTCAAAAGAAGATCTCCCCATAATCAAAAAGCATGGTCTCTGTGTCATTGATTGCTCTTGGAACCGTATCGACGAGACTCATAAAAACCTGCATTTCCCCAACGAGAGGCTACTACCCCATATGGTGGCTGTCAACCCTGTCAACTACGGCAAAGTGTTCAAACTATCCTGTGCGGAAGCACTGGCGGCCGGACTTCAGCTAATCGGGTATGAGGAACAGGCTGACTACATTCTTTCGAAATTCGGGTGGGGCGACAACTTCTTTAAGCTGAATGCGGGGGCCTTCGACTTGTATAAGAAGTGTGCGACGAGCAAAGAGATGGAGCAGGCACAGGAATAGTATCTGGAAGAGGAATACAATAGCACAATGCAGCAGAATAGGAATTTCGACATGCCTCCAAGTGGGTCTGATGAAGACGAAAACGAAGACAGCCAGTGATGACCATACTATTTAATGTGTTGAAAGGCTTCTTGCTTTTTCGCTCCTGAAGTTTCAAACTCATCTACTTATCCATCTGAGTTTATTTCTACCATAGAGCTAGTGCCGTGACATGAAATACGAGTGGGTAGTCAACATAACTTCTTTATTTACAGCAAAAAATCCTAATAGAATCAAATTCCTTCAACAGGCTCCGACAAAGCATTCTGCATTTTGTCAGCGAGATCATCGTAAGGATTGTCTTGTATGTTCGAATATCTGAGGCCTGCCTTCTCTTGTGGAGTGTAAGGGATCGCTTCCTTCCTGCCATAGTAGATCTTCAAGGTCTCACAGAAGTTCACACAGGGTTTGAAGAATATGATGAATGTAACACCTACATCGATTTTATTATCGTCAAGATAAGAGGTTTACCTAAGATAAAAGTGATCGTGAGGAATCTGATCAGACTGATCAAACTAAACAAATTCTCTTCGAAACTCAGTCTACGTTCGGCAAGGCCTAACCTGTTCTTGGCATAGTCCAACACAACAAAGTACTTTTTGAACAAGGGCTCTCCGAAGATAATGTACTCGCTCTCGCTGTTGCGGATGTTCAGAGTGATGCTGTTATTCTTGTTTTTGCCTTTGATCAGGTCCTTAACTTCGAAGCTTACTTTGCTCTCTCCGATCTCAAATACTAGCTGTTTTTTCTAGAATAGCTTCTTATTCTTGACTACGCACTGAATGTATTGGTCTTCACCTGTAACCGTGCACTTTGCAGCAGGCTCAAGGATTTTCTACAATTCAGTCATTATTTTGGTCGGAAGTCCAATATACGAGGCACTCAATGTGAAGAAAGCATCCGCTTCGACGTTGATCTGTTCGATTTTCTCGCTTCCTATAGTCTCGACCGTCAACACATCCATCATCAAGAAACGTTTCTGATCGAGAGTGAGCCATTATATTCCAGCATAGCCCCTCTCAGCATTTTTGACTGACAGATCGCCAAGAGTAATGGTAGAGTTAGCCCCGAGGTAGATAGTGACTATTTTCTCCTTGCTGCCGACATAGGTGAATATTTCGTTGAGGAAACTATTTTCGGAATCGTCATCGAAGCGCAAGGAAATGGCCCCGTCCATGAGGCTATCAACATGTGAAGGAAGACGTGTTGCATTGATAAAGTTTGTTTGAGTCAAAGAGATCTTCTCGTTTTCGTCGGTCATGAACAAGCCGATCAGGAGTAGTTTGTAAGGGTTGATAAGTTTGCTGGAGTCCCGAGTCCAGAACTCTACGTTTGTGGATTTTTCTAATAACCCTTCCACCTTTTCGAGAGCTCCAACACTGGTTTTGGCGTCATCCATAGCCTGAGTTTTCGAGTCTTTCTTACCCAGCACCTTATTAACCTTGTCTTTAATATTTCTCCTGACATTTCTCACTTTCTCCTGCACTTTTTCGCGGACATTCCTTTCCAGGAGGGAACATGGCTTCGACGTATTATCTGCGAGTCTACATTCGTTTATGTTTTTGATCCAGCTGATAGGAGCAGTCAGGTCGATAGCGAGGACATAGATCTCGTTATTGTGATAGAGTTCGACTGCGTAGTTGATATCCCTCCGGTAACAGATCTCAGGGTAGTCTTCTTCCTTGGACTGGTAGTTGGAGCAGTTGAGCTTGGGAGGGTAGGGTATAGTCTTGGATGGGTGGGGAGCCCTGAGGAGAGGGAGTTCGAGATAGGCAGAGACCGAATGTAGACAGAGGATGAAGGGTATGAGGAGTTGTATCATGGAAAGAACAAAGAGTGTTACTGTTACAGGTCTTAATATACTTTGTAGATCCTTAAATTTAATATCTAGACAAAGAGTACAGATAGATCATCTTGTTCAGAGGGTATCAGAGGAAAACATAAACAAAAGGACGAGAGTAATTTGATTTTCTGTCTTTGAATTATGTTGCTGGCTGGATTTCTTCAAAATGTACTAATTTATTAGGTGGGGTGGGAGTGATAGGAGCAAGAGTCGCGCACTTCCACGTATTATAATATCATCGCATATACTCTGTATCTTCTGATGTTACCCCACTCAGACCAATAAAATAGCGCCTGAATACGAAATCGTCATCATGATTTTTACAAACTATTTTCTCATCAATATAGCTATATAGATTCTGGAGGATGAGTAATTGTATAGAGTGACACTACAAACATAGTCTGATTATGAGAATTGAAAATTCAAATTTTTAGCCAAAACCTGCATATTGCCCTCACTACACTCCTCACCTTCGCGAATCGCACTCTCACTCTCCCGAATGAGCGAAATCGACTAAAAACTCATGAGCAGCATGAACCAGTCCATCAGCACCAGTCTTGGCGTACTAACTTCAATTCAAATACTCCATGCTCTTGCATCGACCACTATTCATATACAAATCTCCAAACAGTCAATAACAACTATTCCTGCCTTAGTAATACAACATCCACTGCCCCCTGAGCCGAGGCTCTGACGGATTCGTCATCAAAATCCAGCAGCGCCTCGACAAAAAATACTTCGCCCTCAAAGTAGTCGCCAAAAACTCTAATAAAAAACGCCTTTAACAACGGATCCAAGACTAAATCAGCATTCACAAAATGCTCAATCATCCCAATATTGTGCGCATCCTAACAACCTTCCAGGACTTCGACAATCACTATATGGTCCTCGAGTATTGCGACCAGGGTGATCTTCAAAGATACGCACATAAGAACGCAGAACAGATTCTAGAGCAGATAAACAGCAATGACCCAAGACCCCTAAACCCTGCGAAGGAATTGGCTTTCAGGATTGGGTAAGCCATCAGGTATTTGCATGAAATGAAGATAGTGCACCGTGACATCAAGCCAAACAACATCCTGATAAACGAACAGGGTGTGCCAGTAAACTATCATTCCTGCTAATAGCTTGATTTCGTACGTAGAAACTATGTGATTTCGGATATTCGGCAATCCTAAAGCCTGAGAACAAGTATAAATTTCGAGACTTCGTGGGGACTCTGAACTATGTGGCTCCATAAATTGTGCACAAGAAAGAGTATGATCAGAAGGTAGACGTTTGGGCTTATGGGTGCGTCCTGTACTTCTTAGCAGTCGGCAGAACCCCATTCGCCCATTAATCTCTGAAGGAAACTTTTTAGAAGCTTAAGATAGAAGATATTGTGTATCCTCCAAAGATGAACGTTGCTCTTAAAGATTTACTCGTAACTATTTTCTGTATGGACCCCTCTAAAAGACCATAAATGTCACAGGTCCTGAACCACCCTTACTTCTCGGGACTAGCCATGGGAAATTAATTTCATGAAGTCAAATCATCAAGCCTTCGAAGAAGCGATAGTTTCAGAAAAATGGCTACGATCAAATAAGATGACCAAGAGGCACAAGATACCGATAGCAAATCCCAAAATCAGAAGATTAAGAGAAATTCACTTCACTCCAGACCAAATGCTGCAGATCGATAGTCTCACTACAAATAGGAAGTCTAATCCGAGGATGAAGACAAAGAGAACGAGGGAAATAAACATAACATTCCACCGACTTCACGCAGACAGTCCCCACGTTTGATTCACAAGAGGGAGCATCACTACGCACACAGGACAGCCCATAGACGTACGTTGGTTAATGAAAGTCTCGAGAAACTAAACTACGAAGGAGCTGTTCCAGTTCTAGAAAAGATCACGTCCTCAGAGTCCACATCAACGGATAATAATTTGACCGCATTTACTACAGAAGGACTCAAGTAGCAAACTATGGAGACTGTGCATGGCAAGATCAGTGTTGATGAAAAGGGGTTTACTAAGTAGAAGGATGCGAAGGGTGTGGAATGGAACGTGTCACCAGATGGAAAGACCATTACGATCAGGAAAGGAAAGAGGGAGAGGATTTATAGCTTGGGAGAGTTGCCTGGGAAGTACCATTCGCTGTACAGATATTGTGGAGAAGTAGTGAAGATCATCAAAGACAACTAGCCAGTGGTAAGGATTGAGGACAAACATGGGGTGTTCAGTCTGATGGGATCGGGAAGGGTAGTGGTTGAAGTCGTAGGTGATGAGAAAAAGGAGTACAGAAGCTTGGAGGATGCACGAGAGAAAGTGAAAGGAGGATTTCTGTTGAAAAGGGTTGAGGCTTTGGGGCTGCTGGCTGACGATTGAATGATGTTTAGAAACAAAATATGTGTCATTTGAAAGTCTTGTTCTAATCTAGTTATCTGGGAATAGGTTAGTAATGCGCCGAGGAACTCCTATTATTGATTATGAGGGTAGCTTTAACAGCACTTCGCAGCAGATTCTTCAATATTTTGTTTGTTTCAAATGGATGTTCTACAGCTAAAAATGAGTAAAATAGAAAGTAGCGATACTCGACCTAAGCATTTTGACAAAGACGAATGTTGGGTTTCCGATGTTCTGCTTCAAAAATAAAATGAGTATAATCATGAGCTGTTAAGAAGCAGCACAGAAAATTTAGAATCTTCAGACCGTTGGAGATAGGTGTCAGCATGCCATATTGTATGTTGATTGGTCGATTTGATTAGAACAATAGAAATTAAGAGTGACAACGTCAGTATATCTATGTTTGTATTGGGAGTGTTGGAAGACGACGCCCTATTATTAGTAATTCCAGCTACTTGTGAATGCAGGAAGATACGTCATCCTAGATTACATGAAAAGTATCGATCGATAAAGGCTTATCAGATCTTTTATCATAGTTGTTAGGCATCCATTCTAGGGGTTCCGAGGGATGTTAGTAATGAAGAGACATGATGAACAAGCCCAAACCTATAACTTTATTATTGGGAGGCTTCGTAATGCAAACCCCTATTTCAAAACCGTTCACATGTCTATGGTTAGTAATAAATAAAATTACTACAAAACCTAGACAAGTCGCAGAAACTCGAAATGGCATTCTTCGGAGGAGGAGGAGGAGGGTTTAACGGACAGATGCAAGGATTCGGAGGCATGCCAGGAGGATTCGGTGGAGGAGGAGGAGGTTTTGGCGGCGGGTTCCCTGGAGGAAACCCTCACAATGCTGGCTGGGTCAATGGTCAGTGCATGAAATGTGGCAAAACCTCATTCATGTGTTCGTGTAAAGGGACCTCGCAAGAAATGGCCTGGAACAACGGAAGCTGCATGAAATGCGGGAAGACAACATTCATGTGTTCGTGTCAGGGTAACTTCGGCAAAGAGTGTGCTTGGAACAACGGGCATTGCATGAGGTGCGGGAAGACAACATTCATGTGCGGGTGTACTGGGGCTCCGAGAGAAATGGCTTGGAACAACGGGCACTGCCAGAGGTGTGGGAAGAGTAGTTTTATGTGCAATTGCTGAAAGTGATCGAATTAAATATGTTTGGTATTTTGTTAATTGAAGTACAATTTATTCTATGCCCGAGGCTAAGGAGGTCAAGGAAGACTGACAAATACTCCCTAATTTATAACCGAAGCTTAAATTTAATACTTATCCAAACAGGTGGGTCTATTTTTTATAATGTGTTGGGAGAACGCCAACTAAAAATAGGTAGAGATAGTTTATTACACATTTAATACCAAACAAACAATAACCAAAACTGGCTTTTTTTAGCACATTGCAGAGAGATCCCAATCAATCGGTTCTGGCTTTAACCTTCGCATTTAGGCCTCAGGAATCTCTCGCATCCCTTCTTCACCATAGGCAAATGCATTATTTTCCTTGGATGGCTCGGTATGAGATAACGGATGAATACATCTAGCCAGACCGATTTGGATATGTCGAGTGGTCGATAGCCTATGAGACGTCAATGCGCCTCACCCCGACAATTTAGGGTTGGCCAATAGTTTTGTCCATTCTTCTCGGATTCTCTTCCGATCGCACCTATTTTGATGCTATCCTCCGTATTCCGGAACAACAATATGCTCCTATTTTATGATGAAGAATAGGTTTTGGAATGAGTATGACTTTGAGTGAGATTAAACTCACGACTCCAGAATAGTGTGTCCGTGTACTGATACTATTTTCAGTTACCTCCACCACCCGCCATCCCACTTTAAGTATGCTTCCTAATATGATAATTTAGTTTCTTCTATTCCAACAATAGGCTAGTGGAAAACTCAGGGCATATAGCTGATCTTAGGCTACCTGTGCGTATTTCTAGAAATTATGCTTCTGGATGCGCTAGTTGCTCTCTTATCACATACTATTGAGTGACGGATGGAGTTCTTCCAGGCAGAGTGTCAAGTGGAGTTTAATGCAATTCACTGGATAAGTATTCCTTGGCATGCCACACATTGCTTTGTTGATAGTTGAAACCTATAAATATGTCTAAAATAGAAATACAGCCAAGGAGTTGGGGAGAAGTAAAACGTACGGTCAATAAAACAACATAATGTTCTAATTTAAAAGATATTAATCCCTGTAAGTCAGTAGAAAGAACTCTTTACACCTATAATTAACACAGTAGAGATAAATACAACCAACCACAAGCCTAGACATGGAACCAGACCCCGAACCTGACTTCGTCATGAAAAAGGATGGCACTGGAGACGGTAGTTTCTTCCCAGCTGGAAACCCTCACAATATCGGTATCGTCAACGAAAAGTGCATCAAGTGCACCAACCAATAAAAGATGTGCAAGTGTGCTGGCACTGATAAAGAAGCAGCCTGGACCTATGGGAAGTGCACAAAGTGTGCCAAGGCATGTCCCCAGTGCACTTGCAAGGGATTCGTCGCCAAAGAGGTCGCTTGGGCCGACGGAAAATGTGGGAAGTGCGGTAAGGCGACTCCCCAGTGCGAGTGTAAAGGGTTGCCCAAGGAAGGTGGCTGGAGTAATGGAAAGTGCACAAGGTGTGCTCAGACAATTTCCACGTGCGACTGTAAGGGAGCGACCAGAGAATGGTCCTGGAGCAATAAAAAGTGTGGCAGATGCGCCCAAACGATCAGCTTGTGTAACTGCAAAGGAAATTGGGAAAAGTAATACTTCTGGAAAAATGGGAAGTGCAGCAAGTGCGCAAAGGCGGTAACCTTATGTGAGTGTAAAGGAAATGTACCCAAAGAAGCCTTCTGGAACAACGGCAAGTGCAGCAAGTGTGCTTATGCCATATCTCTGTGTCCGTGTAAAGGAGTCCAGAAGGAAACCAAGTGGAACAACGGCAAGTGTAGTAAGTGTGCTCTAGCCATATCCTTGTGTGAATGCAAGGGAGACATCCCGAGAGAGGCCTTCTGGAACAATGGAAAGTGTAGCAGGTGCGCTAAAGCAATCTCCATATGTGATTGTAAGGGAAATTTAGAGAAGGAAGCCTTCTGGAACAACGGCAAGTGCAGCAAATGTGCTTATGCCATACCCTTGTGCCCGTGTAAAGGAAATGTGCCAAAGGAAGTTGGCTGGAAAGGCGGAAAGTGTGGTAAGTGTGCCAAGGCGATATCCTTATGTGAGTGTAAAGGTGTGCCCAAGGAAGAAGGGTGGGACAATGGAAAGTGTAAGAAATGCAAGCAAAGTGTCTTCTTGTGCAAGTGCTGAAGGTCGATGCCAAGCACTTGTATGATCTGCATCTATAAACTTTATATTTTATAGAGCCCGTGCCTAGCATCACTGAACGAATTCTTAATATTTCGGGGGGGATGCCATCAAGCTAAGTAGGGTGCTAGTTAGTTATTGGGCGTGTTCTATTGGATACTCCAGTTAATGTCCAAACACTCTGATGCTACCCGAACAAAACTACCAGAAAATCGCAGAACACACTTCCCAGATTTTCAGGAACTACGCTCGCAGACTCACCGCCTATGCCATCCAGGCTGCACTCGAACGCACCAAGTCCCCCTCCGAAGACAAGAACAAGTTGTACCTCATGGAGCCCCAGAAAGAGCCCGATCACTCCAATAGCATCCAGGCTCTCAGCGACGGCGACCAGTACTCGTCACAGGAGAATAAAAGCCAGCCCGACGCAGAGGAGTCCCGCAGGAAGAAGACCATCAAGACCATTCGCAGCATGATCTTCAGGGGAAGCTCGGCTCATGGCTTGATCGAATAATAGAGAAAACTAGAAGTCACCCAGATCTATTACTATAATTGGACATCCAATTTATTCACTAATAATTAAAAAACCCATAAAAATCTGATCACTAACTTCATAATGGAAAAGAAGTCTGGTACTCCACACTCAAATCTTACACACGACTACTCCGACACTGCTGATGATGAGCAAGACACTGAATACTGCTACCGAAAACGCCTAAGGCCTCCTCTCTACATGTAGGAAAAATGGGATGCACGTATCCAGGCAAAATCTATCTACACCACCACGATCATATGTGCTACCTATTCCGAAGCTAATGACCTCATCTCCCAGCCTCTACTCTACAGATAACAACAAAAGGAAAAATGGCCGATATTACTGTATTAAAAATCAGCGTACAAATGCATAATTCAGTCAGCGTACTACCTTTTCGTAGCTAAACAGATGGACATAAAGGTGTAATGTGAACCCAAGTACTCCATCGAAATGAACGAAGAGAGGAGGTGCTACTACGTCAGCATGTTCATTCAGGTTAAGCTGAGTTCAACCGAGGCTCAGCGAGGATAGAATCCCTCAACTTTGCTACAATTGTTCCAACTCTATAAAAAGATACTCGAAAGTATTTCTAACAATGAGATGAAGTTCACTTCTCTCAATAGAACAGCTATTATGCATGGCTCCTCCCAGCTGTAACCCTCTGAGAGTACCTTTCTGCAGATCAGTCCTGAGGTGATTCTCAAATACTTCAGAATACAGATTGAGGAACTAGGACAGCTGGCAGCACGGGCTTCCCAAGATCTGAAGATCATTGAAGCCCTGGAGTATACAGATCTATTTCGAAGGTATTGTCTTTTGGTTCGGGTTCGGAATCTCTCTGTTCTCGAGAGAATTAGCAGAGACAGGAAGGCAGTCGAATCCTTTCTACACCTCAAAGCCGAGTAAAGGGAGTTATTCAGGCTCCTCAAAAGACTACTCGACAACCCTGAGGTGCCTGTGTCCGAGTACGATGCATCACTCATTAAAGACTTTGTGGGTTGTATACGAAACTTCATGAATAAAATTGTTAAGGCCTAACCTATTCCCATCTAGGAGAAGGAACCATTGAGACAGCTGCTGAGTAGAGTAGACAAAAAGACCCAGAGGCTGCTTAAAGGCTCGCTCGGCACGCTGGAACATCAAGCTCGTTTCCGATTGGTTTCCACGTAACTCAACCCTAGTTCTAATAACGAGATACAAAAGCTTCTGGGTCAAAGTGCACGGTCCTTCGATACTCCGGCGTTGGTTCCAGCACATGTATAGTATTCTATCTAGTTTTCAGTACTCACCAAAGTGATCGTAGTCCGAATATTCGCGCCATGTCTTAAACTGCGTACCGAATCCAGCGACATAATGTTCTACTAAATCCACAAATTCGCGTATTGTTCGAGCAACATCAATATGTAGCTGTGCACACCCCTAAAAACCCTGTCTGAACAGAACAAGGCCGGACCCTTCCGGGAACGTATGGCCGTGTTCAAGGTGTCTGCAGTCCTTGGAGAAGATGATAGCATGCTCGAGAATATCCTGCTTGCGATAGACACAGCACTCATCGTATTCTACTGCTTCGACCATCTGGAGCTTCTCAGGCCATCGCTAAAGCTGAATGAGACTTTCAATTACGGTAAGGTGAATAGCATGATAAGCCATTACGTGAAGATCCTTAAGCAGCAGGCACATGCAATTTATTCTCTGGACGAGGGGGGGAAAATATAAAAGAGAGCATGCAACAGAAATGCCTAAAAATAGGTGACTTTCGGGAGAACATGAAGGATGGAGCTCTGGGGTAAAGGAGATAGGCTAAATGCCAGGATTGGGTAGATTGCGATCGATAATATCTATATATATATATATACTTTTGTTCTTATTTACTTATTTAATGCAAAAATATGTGTGCTACCCCTCGAGGGTAAATTGAAAGTATAAATTTGCAAGATCCTCACTCCCACACAAATAAGAAATACCACTTGCATAACTATATACAGCATGCGTGTCTGCCTGATCTGAGGTGATTATAACCTTTTTATATTCGATTCGGGCTTTTGCTTTCTATTCCTATATTTGTTCACCCAAAAATACGAGACAGCCACACCAATGGAGTCCCACAATCCACCTGAGTCCCAAGCACAGTATACCATCGACATCGCCCAGCCTAGTTAGTACATCAAGTTCCAGGAAATTCTCTCCGGATTGGGCTGGGTTCCCATCCTCCAAATCCACAAGATCCTGCCAGAAATAGACCCCAAAGGTCTGTTCTTAGGAAAACTTGATGGTAAGGTCATCTCGTGCTGTGTAGCTCTTAAATTCCAGAAAGTATACGGATTTTTGAGTATCTACTGGGTCAAAAAAAGCCATCGCGGTCATGGCTACGGAAAAGCTATCTTCGAGAAGGCTGTGTAATACCTGAAGGATTGTGAGTCTATACACCTCGACGCTGTCGAAGAACAAATTTCTAACTATGAGAAGTGGGGCTTCCAAATATACTGCAACAACGCCAAAAGAAATGTCCGAGTGACCCAATACCAGACACATGAGCTCATTGCCAATAGTCTTATCATTTCCGACAGAAAAGCCTTAGATTTCGAAAAAATATACGAGTACGATAGGACTGCCTTCCCTACGGATAGGTCCAGGATGCTACAGCAGTCCATTAAGATAGGATACCCTCTCGTAAGTGAGGATAAGGAAGGCAAGGTCCGAGGCTATGCGATTCTCCTCGAGACAGAAGACGGTCTGAATATGTCTCCATTGGTTGCTGACAGTGCAGATATCGCATAAGACCTAGTGAAGGCAAGTCTCCAATGGGCAAAAGAATTCAAGAAAGGGAAGTATGGGAATGACCTTTAGCTAACACTGGTGTATCTGTACGAGAGAGAGTAGACCATAAAGTTAGCTGAAAAATGGTTCCCCCGATTGGTCTACGAGGGCCCAAGAATGATCTGGCGCACAGAACACTACAGTGGGGTGGACTTCGATAGGTCCAAAGTATTCGGTAATACAGGATACGAAATGTCATGAACATCCTCAAAATAGATAAACTAAGATGTATTCTAAAGTAAGCTTCCATAGAAATCAGCTCAGGAGTCTGTTTATCTCGTGGCTGAAGTTTAGTTTACGGTACAGCGTGTCCACAGGCAGGAACGTCAGTACTTCCTTTTTCACGTAGCAGATTGCCTTTTTCTGTCTCATCCAGTATATCCATAGCAGAAACCCGGTCAGAATCACGCTAGGCACGATTATCGAGGCGATGTCCGCATTCATGTTTGTCCGGTTTTGGGCTATCGCTGCCTCTACGATTCTGAGTCCATACTCCAGGCATGATGATAGTATTCTTCGCACGTATAGCTCGAAACATATTATCAGCTCGTAGGCTTCATCAATCTGAGTTTCTGTTCTAAGTCCTGTTTCTAGGTCTTTATATAAGCTGAAGGCCTTGTTGGTGAAGGCGATGAAAGAGGCTGGGATGCCTTTTGTGAGGGCACCATTGAGGAACTCATTGCATCGAGTATCGTTAGAGGCACATTGGTTGGCATACATGTATGCTTGGATCTGGGGCCAGGGAACAGAATAGTCATGGAGTAATTTCTCGAAGTTCCTATTGTAGATGTTAAGCTGACCATTCCGCATGAACACGTAGTTGGGTTGATTAAAGAACATGTTCTGTTCCGAGTTTATTATTTTGTATCTAAGTTAAGTTGTAGAAAGAATCTAGATGCTGTGGATATGTTTCTTACACGACGGTGTTCAGGACGGCAGCCTCGCTCAGTCGCACCTTAGAACCCCCTTCGCTGAAAGAGGAGAAAAATAGCAAGGCTCCCATGTTCGATGAATGTATCGTCGCCAGTCTCACGATGTAGTATATGATGGGGGCTAGGTGCACTCCAATTAACAGTCTCGAGACAGTCTCGCGTCTCATGTAGGAGTTGCTGTTGCCTGACCAGCTCGTCGGTTCGGATTTAATTCCGCCTACCTTCATTCTTTTCGGCTGATTAAGAACTTCCGATTAATCTTCATCGCTTAGGTTGTTTATAAGTGCTTTTTCGATGAAAGGACTGAGTGCGCGTTGTCCTTGTCTATTTTTGGGATTTGGCTAAGGAGCAGGGTTTCGAAACGATACATGGACATCTGCACAGTTAAGCTCTAGAGTGTCAATCTCTCCTTAGAGGTGTATCGATGTGACAAAGTAGCTGTCTATATAATACAAGACTTCCATCACATAGGTGTTAATCCTCAGTTTGCAAAACACATCCTCGGTTTCCACCTCTTTAAGGAGTTCTATAAACTACATCTTCTTGAGAATCAGATTCTGGGTGGTGTAAATTGTGACTGCAAGCCCAACAACGATCAGTATTGAGCAGACACAGAGCACGAAGTAGATGGATGTGTTTCTGCTGCTGATGAAGTTAGTGTCCTGGTTGAGTATGGGAGAGAAAACTTGGGTCTGCAGCTCCACAGCCAGATTATTCGTGAGGTAGTAAAGAGTAGTATTCATTGTCGAACCCCAATTATTTTAAAGCTAGTCCATGCTCCAGCTAATCACTTCATAGTATAAGTTTTTGAGTTTGGCGATAATCGTGAGATATGAGACATGGACTGTGGTGGAGTCGCCCGTAAATGTGATGGGACTGGAACTGATGATTTGCGAGTACTCTTTTGGTAGGATTGCATTAAACTTGATCATACTGGACTAGTAGGGGTCCAGTCTCTTCGTATAGGATTGTTGCCGGCTGACTATGAACTGTTTCATGCTTTTGACACCATACTTAATGCCCTTATCATCGGGAAACTCACCTTTGTTGATGGCATGTAGGATAGAGAATCTCTTACTCATCTAGAAATTGCGTATTTTGAAACCGCCATACAGGGCATACTCGAAGTTCATGATGGTCTAACATTCGTCCAGGACATTTTTAACCGTGGCATTCATCAGAATCACGGATATGAGTATGATGGCCAGGTATGCTAGGAATGATCTGCCGACTTTCTTGATCCTCGGATCTTGGTAGTTGACCAGACCGACTGCTTCTTCGAGTTCTATGAGATTTTTCCGATATTGACCGGGGATACTAATCGAAGAGCTTTGATTTTTGTCTTCGCTGGAAAACTCGGCATCCTCTTCAAATATTAAGTTTTGTGTTTTCAGCTTTTATAGATACTAAGGAGCCATTAACTGTTCGAAGACTAACAACACTGATAATTTGTTGGAGTATTTTTCCGACTTTGTTTCGTACTCAACACATCCGATAAAATGTCGCGCCCCTTCGAGGATATTCACTTTCATGTTGTATTCGCAGCCTTTACGTTCACACACGAAAGCCATTCCCGATGCTGGTTGTTTGGTAGTTATCTCGCTAAGTTTTTCGAAAGGAAATTGTTTTCCTACCCCATTCGTAAAGACCCCTTCTTTATTGAAGAGCGCAAAGCGAGATTTCGTGAAAGGCACCCGCATGCGGACACTATAGGTTATCTTGTTCAGAAGAGGATGAATTTTAACTAGGATTTCGACAGGCACTGGGGTCTAGTTTCTGACGATAAACAGGTTTCTCGAAGTACCAAGGAAGCTAGATTTTCCAGAACCCTATATGAATGTTGTCATGATGTCTTAGTGTCCCTGAAGGGGAACAAAATCTCGGATATTGTAGGTATGATTTCTCAATTTCAAGTTACTGAAACCGAAGTAGTTGATCATCTGCTTGTTGGCGAGGAGGAGAGTGCCGACTTGGTGCCTCTCGGCGTCCACCATGCAGATCATTTCTTTGTTATGGTTTGAAGAGAAGGATTCGAGACTCTGTTGTTGGAGAGTCTCCTCAATCACTACGCCCAGCCGATCTTCCAATCCAAACTTCTTGGAGCAGAAGAACCTCAAGTAGATGAAGGAGATTCCGATAAACTACTTTGTCTTGTAGAAGTTGGGGGTAGAGTTACCGATTATCTGATCGATTTTAGTTTTATCCTAGGCACATTGGAGGAGTAGTTCCTCGATAAAGGCAGTCTCTAATTCATAGGCACACAGTTTCTTGACCAGACTATTAACGGTCGCCCCCAACAGACTCATCTATTTGATTAGCGCTGATGTAGTTTATTGAGTCTCCGCAAAGTCAGTCAAATCGATTTTATTGGGTATATTTTTTATCAGGCATTTAGGAGCGAGCAACGGACTTTGCAACATCGATGATCCCGTTCTCTGGAGGCTTTTGGCTTTTTCGGAGATCTCGAGCTGCAGACATTTCTGGCTGACCTGCTAGAAAAATGTATCACCGTAAAGTCTGTTGGAAAAACTCATGGCCTGCACGATGTTACCGTTGGTGAGATTCTCGTAAGACAAGTAAAGATTGAGCTTGTTGGACTTCTTATTGTAGTACTCTACATGCTAAATCCTTATTGAATTTGGAAGTGATTACTTTACTGAATGTAGAGAATGACAGAATCCCTGTCTAATATTTTGTTGTTGTTTTCCTGCAACTGCAATAGGCCCACGTTCAGATAGGCTTGGTCGATGCATTGGTAGAAGCTGAAGTTGAAGAAACGGCTATGCAGGCTTATCTTGTCTGACAAGAGGTCGATAATTTTGATGATGTGAACCTCTTACTTCAGACAGAAGAGGTTCCGTAAGAGCTGCTGGAACTTTCGTTCGAAGACTAGCTTGAAAAATCTTACTCGTTCTAGGTATATAAAAAACAGACCCACGACTATAAAAATGTATGGGGAACTATTCTTCGAAGCCGTAGTCCCAACTAACAAGATTGTCAGATCAAGCAGTTTGCCCAGGAACATCAAATATTAGATTTACTATGATAGGTAGTCGAATCGATAGCAAAGCATGTACACGCTGATTATGTCCAAACCAGCGCAGAACCCCAAGCAGATTTCCAGTGGTATATTAAAGGCGTAAAGACTGTTCCGGACAAGCATGCTGAGGACTCGGAAGGAATCCTGGGCTGGAGTGATCTTGGCTGTGATGTGGGTGTAGTTCTGAGGCATGACGAGGATGTGGAGGAGCCAGATGAAAGTGGACCAGAAGAGGGTAATATAGGGGAGAGGAGCGAGGAGATCAAGTCTGATGATGATTGCAGAAAGGGACATGAGAGATGCACAGAGCAAGGGAAGATGTTGTATGAGTATAATGGAGAGGGAGTAGAGGAAGTGCATGTGTCTGAAGAGGAGAGCGAGACATGAAATCGAAGCGAGGAAGACTAAGAAAGTAATAAGATGAATTTTGATTTTTTAAATTGAGAGATAAGAAGAAGACAACAATAAATAGGATGCATAAATTATTTGATAAAAATGAATCCAGATGTTTAGAACGAAGTCAAGAATAGATTATTCCCGACCACGCATACTACGCAACTACTAATTTATAGCCTCATACAAACTCAACCCTACTACTCAGAATGTAACCTGAACCCCTAACTAACACTACGTTTCAATCTCTCAGAAAACTTGTTATTACGTACGCACAGTAAAGGGACTGCCATGCCTCGAAAATTATGCACAACCGAGTACAGGTTGGCAGTTCTGGTCAGCTCAAACATCAGTTCCAAAGGGCCTGATATCTTCTCAGCTGAGTGCAGAAAGCTCAGGGTGACTGCAGTTTCCTGGCAGATTTCCACGACAATGAGACCCATGTACCAGTGGATGGAGGCTAAAAAGGTATCAGGGAGTAGGGTATTACTTGCTCTGTAGTCTGCGGATATCTCTGAGATGAGGGTTTGGAGTTTGGTTTTCATGGAAGCTTGGGGTTGCGGAGCAGACAGTATACAACAGGGAGAAGCAGAAAGAATAATGAGAAGTTGTTATGGGTTGTTTGGTGTCTATTAAAATAGAAATTAGGGTTGGCAGTAGGTTCTGATGGTTATTTAGAAAAAATATGTTTATATGGAAAGTGGAAGTGTACCGGGGACATATCGCCTATTTTTGTTAACTTGTTCAGCGCAGCGAATGACTCGGAGCGAAGCATCTACAGGTTCTATGGGTTGCGGTACATACCCAAACATATCATCTTTTGGCTTCAGCATTCCACTTTACTTACTTAGAACATGACCCCCTGGAATTCCTTACTTAACTATCGTCTGTCTACCCACTCGTTTACTTCTATAATTCATTTTTGAAATCCTTTGTTATCGTCCGATATCGATAGTACTCCCCTTTGAATCAATTTTATATTATATATAGATATATAGATATACCCTCTCCGCTGATGTCCCGCAGAAACTAAGGCTACGATTGGCTCGCCAAACTCCTCATCATCGGAGACTCTGGTGTTGGCAAGACGAACATCCTCCTTCGCTTTTGTTAGAACAACTTCGTCCCCTCCCATCTAACCACCATCGGTAAAACCTATCTCCCGTCACCCTTATTTCATGTCCCGCCATGCTACTACGAAACTTGGTTCTCATTCATAACTATCTTGGCACAGGCATCGACTTTAAACTCAAAAATATCGAGATTGACGGCAAGAAGATCAGGCTGCAGATCTGGGACACTGCGGGTCAGGAACGCTTCAAGACCATTACCCAAACCTACTACAAAGGTGCTATGGGCATCATAATGACTTACGCAGTCAATGATAGGGAGACGTTCCAGTCATTGGAAAACTGGCTCAAACAGATTAAGATGCATGCCACAGAAAACGTCATCAAGGTGCTGATCGGCAACAAAAGCGACTGTACAGACAGATAGGTAACTGATAAGCAAATATAGTCAATGTAACTTGCGCAGGTGTCCTACGAATAAGGGAAGAAAATGGCATAGTCGTACGGGATCGAGTTCTACTAAACCAGTGCGAAGGAGGACAGGAACATCAAGTAGGCTTTCTACTATCTGGCGAAGGAGATCAAGGAGAAAGTGCTAACAGTGGACAGACTGGCACCAGGGATGGAGAGCATGGGCACCAAGATCGACGCCAGGAGGTAGAATACTAATAATTCGAAGAAAAACTGTTGCTGAATTCTATAGTCAAAATCTCTGCCGCTTTCTTCGCACCTCTCCTCCATTAATATCTCCTATAACAACGAATTTATGCCTACTCCTCAAGTAAATCCCGAAAAGCTGGAAGCAGAACCACGGCGCCAATGTCAATCATCGAATAAGTATTCCTAGTTCCGCAGGTCCAGCAGATTGTCGTCGTCTTCCTGCATGTAGCCCTACTTCACGAAATGGTCTGCATACTTTTCGTAGTGCTTCTAGATTTGTTCGGCCTACCGAATGTGCTGCTTCAGTGCTCCAATCCTATGTTAAGTACAAAAAGTCATAAGGCATCAGTTTAGGCAGATATGATTACCTGTTTCGCATCTGGTTGATAGATTGGAGTTCCCTGAGGAGCACGGAGTCCAAGTTCCCCAAGTAGGCTTCAATGTCACTGCCGATTTTCTCAGCCTCATTGATGAGCATCATTTCCTGCTTGACCAACTCTATATTTAGATTAATGTGGGACTCATGGGCCTTGATAACCTCCTGTTCTTCCTCGACCACCATTTGGATGTATTGCTCATGATTTTTGGTGAGTTGCATGAATTCATCACGGTTGCGTATGGGGGCCAACTGCAAGGAATTGGTGTGTGTAGATTGACTGTTGCTCTGGTTACTCATGTAGCTGCCGTTGTTGTTGTTTTTCTTCGGGAAGAGAATCGGCTAAGGAGGCACCCTCTCTCGATATTCCTTTCTATTCGGAGAATTGGAAGTCTGTTGTGGTTGGGTCTGGTATTTAGAACTAATCTGGTAACCGTTGCCGTAATACTGGTTATTTTCGTAAAGTCTTTCTTATTTGAGAGAAACAGGAGCATTGTGTTGTTACACATAGTTATGTCTTGAGACTTCGATAGCTCTAGGGGG
Organism: Lepidurus packardi; assembly: GCA_023053545.1. Taxonomy (NCBI): domain Eukaryota; kingdom Metazoa; phylum Arthropoda; class Branchiopoda; order Notostraca; family Triopsidae; genus Lepidurus; species Lepidurus packardi. Next base: position 22,412 of record JAKZAN010000323.1, read on the forward strand.
TGGTTGCGGAGGTCTCTGAACTCCCCCGTTGCTAGCAGGATGGCTGATAGGCTGGGGTATATGGCGTCGGGGAAGCATCAGCTGTTTAGACAGTTAGTCTAGGTTGTTTAGTTGCAGATGCAGATCGTCTTTGTTGGGCTTTTTGAGCTACTTGACACGATCCGCATAACGAAGAGTATTGAGACTGTTTTAACAAGAGCTGGTATTGGGAGAAATGTTGCCGATCATGACCGTCTTGCAGTAACCCGTGAAACTATCCTTCAAGACCATAGTTAGCTTGCTTCCTCGGAAGGGTGTATGGTTTTTATTCTGATCCAGAGCACGTATGCACTCCTTCAATGCCAGCAGAGACTTGTTAATTTCAGCACCGTCGATACGTGTCTGCTTGGACTCCTGGTTAGCATGGTCTGCAGCTCTTTCGGAGCCAGCTAGGTCAATGAAAGACATTTTGCCGAAGGGCTTGTTATTGCTCTTGAGCTGGATCTGCAGGATTGCGTGGGAACGCGAACTGTCAACGTTTGTACCGTTCTGAGCTGTCACCCGCACCGAACTTCCAAGGTCGATAATCTGCATAAGCATCTCGACACTCGAGACCTTCTTCTCCTCGAGCCCCACGATGTGTACGTTTTGCTTGGCGTCCTCGCGTGCGAACAAGATATTCCTTTCATTGAGGAGGTCGAACAGTTTACCACAGTAGATTTCGTAGAATGAAAGCCACACTGTGTAGCCGGAATATTACTTCTGAGTTGCTGAAAAAATAGTAGTTGGGCATGTATTTGCTGGTTACTCTCTTGAGGATTTCGAAGATGTCAGAAGCACCTAGTAGGTACAGACCGGGTATGTTGTGATGTGGGTCGCCCAGCATCGTGTAGGTCTTGCCGCTGCCAGTTTGGCCGTACGCAAAGCAGGTGACCTTGGCACCGTCGAAGGTAGACTATACGAGTGGTCTCACGCAAGACACATATAACTAGTCGGAGTAGCAGCAGGAGTAAGGTTGATATGGCTGGATTTGGTACTTGCTCATTTGTGCACTTTTCATCGAAGGCGGCATCAAAGTTGAACTTGTATTCCTCTGTGAAGGGTGTGAGGTCAACCTTTTGTCTGGGAGTAAGAAAGGGGGTTACTTGTCTTCGAGTACGACTACAGTGGAGTGGTCGAGGATTCTGACGATGTCGGTTTCTGCGCGTGCCTCCTCCTTCTTGGAGATGGGTCTCTTGCGGATGATGACACAGATCTTGGGTGTCTTGTCTTCGCACTGCATGTGGGCTGTGGTTGGTAGTGTTCCGAGGCAGGAGAGTGAATATATAATATGCGTATTAGAATTATTGGTAAGATGTGTTTTTAGGGCTTTGAATACTTGATGTTTTGTTTTTGAATTATTTGCTGACAAAATGTCTGATGCACACATCGATTAACATAGTCCCCTCCGACACTCACGGGATTCAGGTAAATCAGACTATATGTTTAAAAAATGACATTTCATTAAATGGTAGTGCATAGCCAGGATTCGATACTGACGCAGACACTCACACACATCTTTTCTTTGTTTATTCTGCCTCCCTTTTCTCACAAAACTAAACAAACTACACAACACAATAACTCACTCGGATTTTCAAAATCAAATCCACATATTGCACTTCCATTTTATTCCCTGAACCAACTAATATTAATCTACAATACTCCCCAGAACAAATCCCAGCCTCTCTCACACTCTGCTAACAGCCAGCCCACTGACCCCCATCTTCTGGTCCTGTTCGACCTCCGCCTCCGATAAAAAGGTACTCTCGCCAGAGTCGACTTCGAGTATGGACATTGAGGGATCAAGCCCCAATTTGCGCTTTACCTGCCTTGATGAGGAAACTAAATCCTGTTATAAAGAGCATTTGATTAAATAATGGGAGAAGAAGTTGGCAGCTATAGTTAGGTGGGGATTAATAAAGTTTGAACAGTGATAATATGCCAGTAGGGGTGTGTAACAGGGTGGGAAATTAGTGATGCTGGAGGCATTGTTCTTATTTATAGGACAATGCTTATCGTGTTTATCTGGGCTTTCTCCTCGGCACTTCCTTTTACAGACTTTGCCCTTTAGACACTAACCCACTTTCCCCTATAATCATTAATTTTATTACCAAAACCCTACCGCCCCTCTACGCCTCAGCATAACTTCCTCCCTCTTTTTCGTTCAAACTGGTTACTCCTTACTCACTCCTATCATCCTTTTTTTATCAATGTTCACCGAAATCGAAATTAACAACTCTCGCAAAATACCCCGTCCCTCTACTCCTGAGCCTGACCCTCTTCAACTCAAGTCTAAGAGGCTACCACCTCAGCCCCTCACCAAGCTGGTTCAGGCTCCCAAATGGGACTGGTATCCCTGCGACTTCATCATTCACCAGACTCACAAAGGAGAGGCCATGTTCTGGTCCCTCGCTCCCAGTGTTGCTTTTAAGTCCCCTATTGATAACTCGAAGGTTCTCGATTTCAGGTTCAACATCTCAATCGAAAAGCCCTTCGACTACGGCGAACTTGAGGGTTGGCTGTGGCACAAGACCTGGATTATCCCTACGATCGTGGTGAATGTAGAAGTCACGAATATTAGGCCATAAGACGCTTTCCACTTCCCGCCGGATACGTTCGTGACGATTTGGGCTGTGAAGCCAGGGAGTAAAGATCCCTCGCGATTCTTTTTGGTGGACGTAGGCCTGATCGGCCTATAAGCCCAGGAAGCAGAAGTGGGGAAGCATATTTTCCAGGGTCTGAAGTTTATCTAAACATCGTACAAACATGAGGTAAGCAACGTCATCAAAATTTGGGATATAAGTGCAGTTGAAAAGTCTCCCAACATGGTATTGGGAGGCAGAGTTGCGGCAGGAGAGGCACAATAATAGTAGCCACGAGCTGGCCACACATATCCCACCGCCAATATGAAATACCACAATAATCACCCCCTATTTTTAAGGAAGCTACCGCACTTTTATTTATATCCAGGCCCCAGACTATAATTATCATGCTTACCATTTTTTGCTGCCAAACAAGCGTATTCTTCCACAACAGTTTTAATTATCGTGCAGCTATACTCCGTGGTTCTTATTTTATTACCAGCACCCATTCCACATTTATACTTTGCTTTATATTTTGTATTATTGCTTAGGGCTCCAAATTCAATCTTGTCGTCGCACTCATCCACAAACCACAGCCTGCCGCGCACCCTTCCGTCATACACTGCAGGATTTCTCCCCCCATCTTCATAGATTCCCGCAAGTCTGCCCGCGAAGACACAGTTGTAATTCCCTATCCCTTATGCCGGTTCTTTATTCTCTGTAGAAAAAACCGCCGAGAGTCTTCGACATCTTCCACCCCGAAGCCTTCACCAAGCAACTCTTCAAGAAGAAGAAAGACGAGGAGGAACCGATCAGCAGAGACGCTATCGGGTTCCTCAACTACTTCACGGCTCCTAATATCCGGAACAAGATAAAAAACCCTTTCTTCCTTGCGTACCGTTTCCCCAATTTCATCAGTCTGTACTACAACTCCCACCGTATCAACAGAAAAGAAGTAATTTCAATTCCATCATAACACTCTCTACTCTTATATGCACCCAGGATGTTGTAGCATTCACGATGAACAAGTTTGCAGCTGAGTAGAAAATGGATTCTCCTCTAATCAGCCTCAACAATCCTGGCAAGGTTAAGACCAAGTGCAAGAAGAACTAGTCTGAAATCGATAAAGTCAATTCTGATGCCCTTCTGACTATCGTGCTCAAGTACTCCCAGAAACAAGATATCGGCAAGGAGGCTCGGGAAATCATGATCAAGTATGGTCCTTTTGACTGTTGTATGATCAATATTCTCTGCGACGCTTCTTTCCTCCCCAAGCGATTCATGCCTATCCATGATCTATAGGAGATGAAACAGCATTATGAAAGATACTTCTATAACCAAGGTTTCAACAACGAAGATCAAGAGCTGTGCCTGGTTCCTGAAGAGCCCAAGAAAAAACTCAAAAAGAGTATCCCTCTACAATCCTATCCTTTGTAGACCGTTCCAAGCCTGAGCACCCATATGAATCCTTCCAACAGCATCCTCAGCTCCCTGATGAGCAATAAGAGCATCAGGATTCCCATAAATACCACAATTAGTGCGAAGGAATAAGCGATCGAACCAAACGCCTCTAAGATAGGCGGTTTGTCTCATGCCAACAAAAAGTACGATATCGTCAACAGCTACGTGGGTCATCAAAGACAAGCAGAATATAGACATGCAGTCGCGCCCGATGCCCTTCCGACTTCTATGCCAGCAAGAATCTCTGCGCCAATTTTTGCAAATAACATTTAACCTAGTGTTGGACAAGTTTCCCAACCCTTGTTCAAAGATATCAACCTCCAGGATGTGTTCAAATCCAACATTCACAATCCTCTTCTATCTTACCAGTACAGTACAGCTCTCGGACCACATAATCCCCTTTCTTCTTCGGGTAGCTTCTACCCTGCGCTTGATATACTGACCAAACTGCTCCTGACATCAAGTCCTACTAGCATTCTGCCACCACCCCTGAGGCTGGACCCGAATGTAACAAGGCAGAGCGAACAGGTGAAAAAGCAATAAAGCTAGCAGGGGTAACACGTGCAGAAGAGTGAGTTCCAATGAAGTCTGTATGGTGCTTTATTTAAAAAGCTAATATATATAAATTCTAATTAACAGTAAACATATCTGGATTTTGTTAAACTATAAAGGTTTTTCTAGTCCTGTTTCAGGTCAAAAGAAGGAAGGAGGGGATTGGGGAGTATAGCATCACAATGGAAGGAGGGAAAATGTTTGATACTAGATGAAGAACGACATCAAATCCTACTCAGGTTTCCTGAAGAGTCTATTTCCGAACTAGTTTGTATTTGTGCTTCTGGGCCACCTGTCGCGTCCGAGCATAACACCAGCACAGCAAGTCGAAGCCTAAACATGCCAGAAATGTCATGGCTGTCTGAATCTCAGGCATTAAGCCTTCAAAGTGCACCAAGCCTAAGTATCCTGAAGGGTATCTCATATTCTCAGTATGGTTGAAACCTCGTAAAGCGACACTACCCGCATACAATCCAAGCAGCAGCGATGACATTTTCTTAGGCAACTTCGCTTCCTGTTTACGAAAACAAAGGTAAAGGATGAAACCAGATGCGAGTAATAGCGGGATGTAGCTTAGTAAGTGATAAGCTGGTAAACCTGCGAACATCCTTTTTCCAGTAGGATGGGATGGATTTGCTAGGCAGGGTTCGGTAGTAAGCAAAAACATCCACCCATACATGAGATAGAACAGAGAGTCCCAGACAGCAAGCCCTAGCCAGCATAGGATATACCGCACCAGAAGATCAATGGCCTCAGGTGAAGCCTTGATCTTGCAGATGACGTTTGGCAAGTCAAGCTTACGCAAAAATATGGCTATTACAACCCACTTCAGCAATATCAGGGACACCCCAACACCCATATAGGCTAGCATTGATGGAGAATTCAAAAAGGAAGGTATGTGTATTCTATAGCCTCCTTAATTGGGGTCAAAGTATTTAGCACGAGCACAGTTTAACTGATCTCTGACAGTGAACAGATCCATGCCAGATCTAAAGTAATCAGGGGAGTAGCTGACCACTGTATAGTTGTAGAATGAGTTGCCCACCGATAATTGAAGAGTCTTCTCGACAAAATCTGATCTATGCTGGGTGAGAGTAGCAGTGGTGGCGAAGAAAGGCAGGTAGAATAGAGCCACACCAACTAGAACAACCAGGATCGTTTTTAGAATATGTTTGATCCATTGGTTTCCCCCAAATTTTACGATTTCAAAGTAGCGGCTCTGCATCACGGTTTTTCGTTTACGAATGCACGTCCTGTAGAGTTTCTTTTCAATCCAATCCATAGTACTATGCCCTTCAACTTCTTCATCTGCTTCTTCTTCTTCCTCCGTTTGGGCTGAAGGCGTGGGCTTGTTTTAATTGCGGCTATCCTATTGTGTATTCGAAATCACCAGACTCATCTCTTGATTTGATATCTTCGACATGGATTTTTCTTGAGCGTGTTTGCGCTGCTTCGCTCGTTCTTCTATCCGCTTCATAACCTCATCAATCGTGACCCCGTAATAAGTGGCCATCTTTATGAGATCTGGAAGTTTGGCGAACTCTACATCTATCGGGCTTAACCTTTTCTCAGGCTCGGGAGCCAAGCACTGGTGGCAAGCAACAGTCATGCTGGCTGGACGGGCAGTATTAGGACTCTTAGGGAGCTATCCGGCTCGAAGATAGTACTCGAGCATAGCAAGCGACCAACTATCAACGGACTCTTTCACACTGTTATTGAGGTTGTCTTTTTTCTAAGGAGCCACGAAATCCATCCTTAGTTTGTTTGAATTGAGAGCAACAAGTACAGATTTAAGCTAAAGGACGGGGGGGCCAATCTTGCATATACCCTTGGAGAGAAATATACTGTCGGGCGAAAGCCATACATAAGGCCCCCGTAAGCTATTGTAATGACATAGCGATTCTTGGACATAGCAGGTTAAGGCGTCAACGTGTTCGTTTTTGGGTTTTTGAATGCTCACATGATCATGTAGTGTCGATTGATTATAGTAGTCGAGCACCAGAATGAGGCTGTTTGCAGTAACGAAATGTCTGTGTAGTCCGAGCATCCCGCACAGGTCTATTTTACTGGAAGAGTTCCGGACATTCTGGAAGAAAGGCACCTCGAATTTGACAAACCTGTTCACGGTGTCAATGTCATTACTGTCCTTGTTGACCGGGACAACGTGCAGTTTAACTAGTCTTTCGGTAGCTTTGTTAAAAGCACTGAACCAAATCTCACTGCTATATCCTCCTCTCTTGACCTTTCTTTTGTCATTAAACACTATATATTAACTCTCGACTTCTTCGGGGAATCTTTTGCTCTTCTTGCCCTAGACAGAGTTCTATTGGGATAGAAACTATTGTATCTGGTTCAGAATCGTCAGAATCGCTTTCAGATCGGGTCTTCTCTATGGAACGTAGTCGATCATCTGTTCCACGAGATCCGCAAGAGGTTTGTACACTTGAATCTGTAGAGGTAGATCCTTATGCAAGATCGAACCAACTTTTCGCTTAGGGGGGTTCGAAGTTGGGGGGCCCGCAGGCTCGTTCTCATAAGGAAATACACCATAAAGCAGTTTGTACATAACTATACCAAGGCTATAAATATCCGCAGGGGTGTGCCTCATGCGAACTGTTTTGTACTCAGGACTGAGGTACATAGCTTTAAGGAATGGGTACCTAAAACCCAGTCTGAAAAAGTTGCATCCCCCTGGCTTGGTTGCTGCGATTTCGATATTGTCTAGATTAACGTAATTATGGACCACTCCAAGTCCATGAAGTTATTTGAGGGCAGAGGCCACGCACAGTCCAATGTGGACACATAGATTCTGATCCAGGAACAGTTCCTTTTTGCTAACTTCAACAAGGCTGACTGACTTCTGGTGCTCTGTGGCGATGGCTAGGTGATTAGGGGCATTGTACTCTAGATTGAGAATAGGGACGAGATAAGAGACCTCAGTGTTAAGTTATTTATGATGTGCGAGAGCCTGCAATGTCTAAGCGAGTGTTTTGATTTCCTGGAGCTTCTCAGGCGCAGGATCCTTTAATCGTAGATTCGTGAGGTGGACTGTGTTGGTGGTGAGGGAGTCGAAGGCCTTGGCAATGGTGAGAGTGTCGTCCTGGAAGATAACATTCTTTGCTTCGTAGATATATCTGGAGGTTTTCATTGCTACCGAGAAAGGCGTTGTTAAAATATTTATAAATAAAAATCAGTCTCGCCAAATCATTAAGCTATCATCCTATCATCGAAAACTAATTCCTCTACTCACTCTCCTCATTGGCATACTTTAGAATGTTAGATTACAATCTCTACCCCGCCTCTCAACACCTGCGCCATCACCAGGCTTCAGATGAACACTTTGCTCCCGTCTATCTTCGGCAGCTTACGCAGGAACTGGCCTAGTTTCTATTTTACTCCACTGCTTAACTCGTTGTTTTCTGTGTTCCCCTATTCGATCAGCAGTCATGGGCAAAGTATCTTACCGAAGTGTATTTCCACCAACTATGGCCAATCGAAAGAGTAAAAAGTCTTCTCTATCTCGTCGCCGATGTAGTTGTGGTCGATGTCTAGTCGCCAAATACTGCCATTGAATCTCTTAAGCAACTCTTCTGCTCCTGCGGTGCCTATCTTGTTTGAGTACAGGCTGCAATACCCCAGATTTGGCCATTATGCGGTCTTCGCGATCTTGCCCACCCCTTCATCGGTCAGTTTGTTCATGCCTGCCTTGAACTACGTGAGGTTCGGCAGCTTCGCCTGCAATACGAATTCGATGGATTTGTCATCAAGGTCGCAACACTCTGCATAATCACAAGGACAATTGGTTATATCAAGGATCAGTTACCTAGACTAATTTTTGTAATGCTTGATGAATTGATCTGGCCCAGCATTTTCAGCTGTGGTTGGTCGAGGGGTGTTTTGTCGAAGTACAGGGTTTTCATATAGCCTGAGATATGCCTTGAGAAAAGGGCGCTTTCCGGAACACCAGAGAGTCTTTTCTAGGATAGACGCAGTTCACATCCTTAAATGTTAGGCATGAGCACATTGTATGCCTGCACAAGTTCAGCCGTCATTGATTTGGTCTTCTCAATAAATTTATCAGTCTTGTTGTTGATTTCTTTGAAGTAGTTTTAGAAGGCAGCCATCTATTGTTCCGGATACTTCATGCCCTTCGCACCTCCTATGCTGCTCGACCGTTTCACAAGATTTCTGGAGTTGTTATTCAGGCTAGGCTTACGGTTGGTTCTGAACAGATTCGCCACGGAATTGATCTGGGAACCTGTCAAACTCCCAAAATCACTATTTAATGCTGCCTTAAAATCAGCCCGTTCATCCTTAGGGAGACCTATGAACATATATCTGATAGAGTCAACGTAAGCGAATAAGGCCTGTTTGCTGTCCTCAATGTGCTTGAGTATGTTCTCTTGCATGATGGTGAAGATTTTATCAGTCTTTTCGCAAAGAAAAGTGTAGTCAGGATTTCCTTAAAATGTCTTGAGAGAGTTGACCAGCCAAGGGAGGTCGAGCAGTTTAATAGTTTAGTGCGTATGGGGAGCACAGGCTAAGCAGTCGGGTTGGCAGCAAACCACAGCGTTCGGGACCCGACAGTTATCGCTTGAGCAGAGTGACTTTCCGATCCTATTACCGGCACAGAGGAAGGAGTGCATGAGTTATAAAGTATTGGGTGTGGGAATAAGGAAAAAACATAATAGGAGGAATTGGAGATCAGGTCAAATGCAGGAGGGAGTGTAATGATGGCAGACTTGCCTAAACAAAAAGTGGAGAGTGAGAGTTTAATGATTAAGGCTTGAAAATACGCTCCCTCAGATTTTTATATCCAGTATTATGAAGACCTTGTTGAACCCAACGTGCTTAGTCTGCCTATCCTTAGCTTAAAGCAGGCAGTTTCCTGGAATCCTATAGAAGAGTTGTTCTTCCCCCACAAAAAATCTGATTTTGGGCCAATTAGTCACACCTCTCCCCCCAACCCGTCTTCCAATAGTTCTCCTTCACTTCTGCAGCCTGCTAGCCACAACTTCCTCTGACTTTTCTTTTTGCAATTCAGTTAAACTTTGGATGCGTCAACTCATCGCAATAGTTTTAAATATTCAAGCCCCATCTAAAGATTTTACATATCACTTCCATAATCAATACAACTTTCTTTGATAACTCAAAAATCCTTCCACTCTCATGCTACTTCTCAAAACAGTCCTCCTTCTTCTCATACTCCCTCTATTCTTCACCCAAAGTCCAATCGTGACCATTGCACTCAGTGGAGTTCCTGAACCTTTGTCCACTCAAAATAGTCAAGCCTTCATTGGCATGAGCTTCATCTGGTCCGAATACAAACTCATTCGCACCAAGCCTTTATTCGTGAACCTATATGCCAATGCCTTAGAAGGTACTAATTATAATGCGACTTTGTCGGTTGCTATGCGCCCAACAACCGGATCAGGCTACATCTGCCCAGCAGGTACGGCATGGTGCACGGTCAATGTGACCATAAATGATGTGAATAGTTTTGGCAGCTTGATGTACTATTACACGGAACAGCCATAGAATGTCGGCGGAATCTCTTTCCAAACCATCAACTATACCATGCAGGATAAGTTTCTAATTGACGTCTATAGCAGATCTGGGTCGTATCCAGTGATTCAAGCATTTGGTGAAGACGTCGACAAGTACTAAAGTCTGGGTTTTAGGGCAGCTGGTTATAATATGAGCAACTATGTGCAAGAAATCGCCAACTGGAAACAGGCATCAACAGTAAGCCTAGGTGTATACTCAAAATATGTGGCAGGTCCATTCGTATCGGTCAAGTCGAGTTGGATTCAAAATCTGCCTCTCATGAACAACCTCAAGGATATGTACACTTAAGTTTATGGGGGCGTCTACATGAGCTTCTTCGATAACGCTGCTGATATCACAGTTGACAACCTTCTCAGTGAAAGCTTCCTGCGTAATAAAATCAATACTGATATCGGGACTCTTCTCAGGGCTTTTATACAAGAAACACCAACCATAATAAATCCAATGCGTCTCGATGAGTTCGGCGGTGTTTCCGACGTAACCGACACCTTTGCTTCTGCCCTTTGGCTGCTCGACTGGAGTTTTGAGATGCTTCGACTAAAGTTCCTGAGGGTGTACTATGAATCTTCGACTTCAACCACCAGATTTAACACAATATTCTCGACAAGTAACTCTCTGCTCAACAATATCACAATTCGACCAATGTACTATGGCATGATGGTATTCAACCTGCTCATGCGTGACTACAACACTTTCGGATAGAATCTCAAGGTCGAAAACCTCAACGGTTTCAACATTAAAATCTGGACTCTCTATCACAATTATCGCAATACAACCAAAATCGTTCTGATCAACAAAGATCGCAGTGCTTTCGCCAAAGGAAATGTTAAAATCAGTCTCCCCTACGTACGTACTGCCAAATACTGGACTCTTTAAGCACCAGACTTGCTATCCAAGTCAGGCATCAAGATCCAAGGGTATACTTATGACGGAACAACGACCTCGGCTCCAGCCTCAGGTGTGTTCACTCAGACCAAAATCACGTCGAATGAGAATTGGTAATTCATGGTCCCAGTAGGATACGCACAGGTAGTGGTGGTGGAGTTCGGCACGCCAAAACCACCGGTGCCGGCTGAAGAAGGCTGGAGCCAGCTGCTGAATCTGTCGGCGGGGGTGTTTGGTAGTAGTGATGTTATTTTTATTGTGATTTCACTTGCATGTGATATTTATGGAGACTGGCCTTCCTTTCTTTAATTCGTATAATCCAAAACATAATATCGATGCCATTTGAACATTATGTGAGAGAGAACAGCCAGACCCTAGAAAATAAAATAAAACAAAAACATAATATTGGCATTCTCCGACGAGTCTACAGACTTAATCACAACACTCCTCCCCTGATAGCTATAACACTCACTTCCAGTCACCCTATAATCTGATCCTGCCCCTCACCCTACTTTATGGAGTCACCACACAATGTAACCCTATGCAATGTGCTCTTCCAGTCTGCATACACCACACTAAATCGGCCTGAACTCGAAGAAAGCTTCTGTGATATGCTAATCAACCTGCTTGCTCCTAAGTATAAACTCAAGTCTATGACTACAGTTCTATGCCTTGTTCCCCTGATGGTCTACATTACTCTTGGTGTCAGCAATCCACCCTTCATAAAGTTACCCTACTTCGCAACAGAACCATTTATCCTGACGTCCTTCCAGCTTGAACAGTTCGAGTTCTATCGACTCTATACCTCTCCTTTCATCTTCACAGATCTGAATGAAACCGTGGTCAACTGTATCTTTATCTGGATAATGGGCAGCTATGTAGAAGATGTCTTCGGCTATAAAATGCTGGTTTGCTTGATTGGACTCCCAGGACTAGTGGGCGCGTCGTGCAGTATTTGTTACTTCTTGATGGGAATGTTCGGCAGTCATGTGCTAATGGAATGGCCGAATCCCGCCTCAAACATCATGCTGAGGCGAGTACAGCTGGTGATCTACTTGGTGATTCTGGTACTGCTAAGCCTAGTGCTGCTAAGCCAGGAGAGGAGTCTTCGACTGGCTATCTACTCCTCATCTATCTACGTAACTCCCCATTCAGACCTATATGACTTTTTATGAGTTTAGGGTTTCCTCTTCGGATTTATTCTTGGGCCAAAACACAACAATCTAATGACTAGTTTTCGGAAACTCGGAAAGTTCTTCTCTTCCCTTATGGTCATCGCGCTGACTACACTGCTGATTCTTTCAATCGTCTTTTGGAAGAGAACCTTAGTCTGATGATGACTCTTTCATTTTGAATACACCACTTACTTGTACCTTTATGACTACCCGATCGATGTTTAGGTTTATTTTAACGAAGTCTAGTTGACCTCTGTCAGATCATAGTTTAAACTAACAAGACTGGGCATTCGGTAGTTCTCGCCTGTCCTCTCGTAATATCCAGGATTCTGCATAACCTGAAATATTAAAACAACCCTCCTACTCTATTTACTCCATGGCCAGTAAGGTTAACAAAATGCTCCTCGTCTTGGAGGTTAATCAAGTGATCTCACTCATGTACAAGAAGCCCAAGATGACCACCTTCGATAATAACCCTCAAGCCTTCGAAAGCATCAAATGGGATGAGAGTGTTGATGGATTCTCAGTCAAGCATAGACCCGGACGCGTGGAGTTCCTTGATAGTATATTTCTGGCCAGTAACAATGACTTTGACGTGGCTGTCTGGTCCTCTATGAACGCAGACTACACGCTATCCGTGTCCAAACTATTTTTCGGACGCTATTTCCGTAATCTTTTGTTTGTTGCTTCCTGCAAACGCGAATAGTACGAAGGAGTGGGTACAAAAAAACAACTATCTACCCATTCCAAACAAGCGAGAGTTGGGAGACCTCTTCATCAAGTTCCCACAGTATAGCCTCGAAAACACAATCATGGTCAGTCCGTTCAAGAACCTGATTCCAAAATATCAAGGCAACGACTTACTGGTCCCACAATACACCCCTCTCATTCAGCACGAACGATTCAAGTACGACGCAGGGCATGTCAGCTGTGTTGAAGTACCTGCGTGGCACTAGGTAACAACAACCCACTCAACGCAATTCCGATACTTATCCAATAATAATAGAAAGTTGATGAAAGATAAGAACGTGGAAGACGTGCGACTAGTTTTGAGCGCTAAGGACTCATTGAAGATCTTCGATAAGGTGAGTGACTACATCAATGCTCCCAGGGAATACTTCTGAACAGGAACAACTATCTATGATGTTAATGATATCTATGGTTAAAATACTTTTAATTGGAGTGTTAGTCCTGCTAAAGTACCTTTGGAACTATAGTAGAACTGGACTCCTTTTTAATATTAATTAGGGATCAACAAGAACGATCTCTGGGGTTTGACTTCTTCGCTGATGAGGTTGGGAACAGTCTTTTCCTTTCTGATTCTTTCAATAGAGACATGTTAAGCAACTCTTTCGCAGAAGGACGGTTTTCGGGGCTTTCAGACATCATAGACTCAACCATCTGTACTCATGCATCATTTGATAAAAATAAAAAGGAGCAATTTACATGGAGAAGGGGCTTGGAGTATAATGCATTCAGGGAAGGGTCGTGGGATAAGAGTGACGCCATCCCTCAGGAAATGCCACTTGTCTCCATTGTTCGCCATTTCATTCAGGGTCATCGCTTCATAAAGAGTTGCTCCGAGACTGAAGATGTCAGCCTTTGTGAGGTCAGTCTGGCCCTCTACGTAATTTAGAATTTAGCGGGCGAGGTATCTGGAGTCTCCTTCGTTGAGCTCCATCCATCTCTTGACCCGAGCTAGCCTGCAAAGACCAAAGTCTGCCAATTTGAAAGTCCCTTCATCATTGCAGAGAATATTGTCAGGCTTCAAATCCAGATGCACCATGTTATTCTCATGGAGGTATTTGAGTGCCTTTAGACTGTGCTTTGCTATTTTAACTATTTAGATCTAAGTGAAGGGGGCCCTGCAGAGCTTGTGTTGTTGCACTTGTTTTTACAGGCTGCTCTGGCAAGACTCCATGACGATGTAAGAGGTTTGATCCTGTATCCATGCATGGTAGTACCGGATAATGTTCTCGCAATTCTCAGCTACCCTCGACAGTGTAGCTAAGGCCTGAATTTCATTGAGAGACATTCGCGAAGTGTTGTTTTGTTTGATGGCGAAGTCCTGGCAAGAAAGTTTGGATCTGTAGAGGCTTACACTTGAAAAGTTGCCTTTACCGATACTGCGTACTAGCTCATAGTCCTGATCGAGTCTCGACAAAGGGGGTGAGGTCGAAACTATCAGCGTCATCATACTCGCGGACCTTTCTAGCGGATGACTTCTTGGAGTGAGGAGTATCGTTGAAAGAGTTGATGGAGTTTTTGAAGTTTGATTTTTGGTAGCTAATTTTGAAATTGCGGAGGGTTGTTGTTGTGTCTGGAGTTGTCCTTGGTTTTAGGAGTGGAAGGATTTGGTTCGAACTTAACCTTTTTGGGTGGTGTGGAGTTCCTATCTGCGTACTCGATATCCATGTGGTGTGTGCAAAAGAGAGTAAAAAAACTTGTCTAACTGCGAAAAAGTACACTTTTTTGTTAATTTAGTATGCTGTGTTTATTTTTGTGAGGATTTGAATTCAAATCTGGGTCTGAAGGGTGGAAAATAAAAGATGATATGACCTTATAAGGTGAGTAAAAACGTAGATCTAATCTATAGACTTCTTTACCATTGCTTCTTAATTACTGTTTAGAGCCAGGGGGCAGGATAATCTGGATACTTAGGTTATAAAAAGTATGCATCTAAATATTGGGAGTATGTAGATTTTGGCATGAACTAAAAGATATTTGTTTTGTATATCAGCCTAGCCTCAGAAAATTCCAGTTAGTCTGTTTCAGGCTCTCCTTCACGTACCGATCCAACGCACTCATCTTACTCTCTTCTAGCTCTTCCAATACCATGAAGTAGTACAAGTAGTTCCAGATGTTGTGGTCTTAGATCAGGTGCTTCTAGAATTTTTGACCCATCAGGTCGTTCTTGGTCTTCCTACACAACAAACAGTGTTGGTTTACTATCTTGTACTTCTTCATGAGGTTCTAGCCACTCACACACACTGCCACGATAACCCACGCGAGGCCCAAGTTGTAGATTCCGTTTCCCATATAGAAGAATATGATGGAGATGCTGGAGTACTGGGATATTGGGACACAAGAGGCTGATGGTCGCAGGATAAAGCATAAAAGGGGTTGGGGGTTGGGGTTGGGGTTGGGGTTGGGGTTGGGGTTGGGGTTGGGGTTGGGGTTGGGGTTGGGGTTGGGGTTGGGGTTGGGGTTGGGGTTGGGGTTGGGGTTGGGGTTGGGGTTGGGGTTGGGGTTGGGGTTGGGGGTTGGGGGTTGGGGTTGGGGTTGGGGTTGGGGTTGGGGTTGGGGTTGGGTCTCAGCAACATTGAGAGCCCTGCCAGAAACTGCAACTCCACACTGAAAATCATTACGATTAGAGACAACAGCACCACAACATCCAGCACTAGTTCATAGCTGCGAAGTATCCGCCGGAAAACCCCAAAAAACGGTTTATTGGCATTCTCTAAAAGAACTCGATGAATTCGCTTGCGAATGTCTATTGTGAAGTAGAAGAACTTGATAATAAAAACAAAGAGAATGAGAGGCCAGTACATCTGTATGTCAAGAGGATTCAAGAAACCAAAGGCGACCAGGGAACTGATCAGAAGAATATAGATTAGGAAGACCTGTGTGAAGATAGTTCTGTACTCAACGATCTGCTTAATGATAGGATAAGAGTAGTACTGTTTCTGAATTTCAAGGTCCTTTTTAAAGACCTTGGCAATAGTGTATAGTTTATTCTGTAACTACTCCTTACTATAGTGTTCAATCTCCTAGATGATGTCTTCCTTGAGGATTGGGTGGCTGAAATTCGCGATAAAAGGCTTCTAGAAGGGGTTGGGGTTGGGGTTGGGGTTGGGGTTGGGGTTGGGGTTGGGGTTGGGGTTGGGGTTGGGGTTGGGGTTGGGGTTGGGGTTGGGGTTGGGGTTGGGGTTGGGGTTGGGGTTGGGGTTGGGGTTGGGGTTGGGCTGAGTCTTGGAGGTGTACTCAATAGGCTGAAGTGCTGGTTCACTGTATTCTCCGACCAACTTCTTGGCTTCATTGATCAGAAACACATACTTGTAGACGTCGGTACGCTTTTTAACGCTTGCACAGATACCCTGTTCGCCCTCGATAAAGTAGCACAAATGCAGAAACTACAGCAGACCGACGACCTTGCACAGGAATTCGAATATTTTATAGTCCAGTTCCGATATATTCTCTATATTGCATGCCTCCCTACTGCAAAATATCTGATGGTCGCAGTGTCTCTCCCTTTCGAATATGTGTTTGCGAGGAGCCACAAAGTTCCAGTACGTATACACTATAATACTCACAAGATACTAGTAGTTGATGTTCTCGATGATTGACTTTCTGGTGCGATGTTTCAGGATTTGTAGGCCGATGATCATTTTTAGGATAGCATCAAAGATATCTAACATGTATGTGGCCTCCGGTGTTAGGCTGTAGAGGTTGGTTCCTACAGACTTACCCAGGGCTAGAATCATGCTGACTAGCGCAGCAGTCATTTCTTCTTCATGCTTGTCCCACTAGATGTCCACTACGTACTCGAAAAGTACTTTAATTTATCGGATATTCCCATATAGTATCCTCTTGTCTACAAGGAAAAGCACCTTGATAGTCAACACAATAACTACCTCATCAAACTCCCTCATCATTTTGTCGATCTAAATATTATCCTTGTGTGTGCGAAGTGTCCTGCAGAGATGAATGCAACTAGCCAGTATTCTGTACGCTCCACTGATCTCAGCCTACGAAGCAAGAACAGACTAGATAGTCTTTTTCATGAGGGTTATCTGTTGCACTAGTTTGTTAGTTAGGATGGCGCATTAATGGGCAGAAAAGAACTATGTACCCATCAGCAAGCATAACTTCGCGAAAATCTCTAGTAAGTCAGGGTCGAGGGGCTCAATTAGTTGTATTTTTTAGATTAGAACGTCGAACAAATACTTTGCCTCTATATGATAGCCTTTGAATGAGGTTTCGGAGTAAATGTCCAGAATGACAGACATAAAATCTTCAGAAAAGGTCCCAGGTGACATTTTGTAGCTCTAAAAAAAGGTGATAAAGTTCCTTTTCTAAATCGTCGGTTCCCGGATTACTGACTAGAAATTGGAGATAAACAATTTCTTAGCATTCTTATGCAGAGACTGCCTTAAACAGGAGGTGTATTGATCTATAGTCGTCCGAAGAACCTTTTCATGGATCTATGGGTTTGGTTTGTACTGCAGTAGCTCATCGTGTTTCTTTTGGGTTTTATCCCGGTTTTTTGTTGGGTTCTTATGCATATTCTCGATGATGACATTCAGAAGTTTGTGCTTGTAGTTGATAAGAGCCCTGGAGAGCCGGCTTCGAAGCTGAGTGCCTCCATCCTCGTCTGCTCTCAGGATGACTGAAATAGCTGAAGGTGTCCGGAACTTCTCATCTAGCCTCAATGTTTCATTAAGAGATTGTATGAGCTTGAACATATCCAAAAGAGTCATGGAGTCTTCTTAAAAGACTGAGGGTAGCAGATCATTGATATTGTACTTGTGTTTTGCTAGCGCCTCTGCCAAAGTCATGAGGTATTATGCCGATGTAATCTCTTCCGATAAGGCCAGCTCCTTATGCTTACCGAGTAGAATATAGATATAGTTAAGTTTGGTCAGCATTTTCCGATACATCTCCTGCTGAATCTTTGAGTCTTTTAGAGTGGATAGAAATTTGTTAAGAGCCTAGGACAGCTATTGACTGGAATGGCATACGAAGTTACAGCGTTCCAGAATCTCCTCGATGAAGCTCAGTAGGCAATACTTGTGCTAGCTGAAGATGAACTCCCAGTATCTCTGGCTGTTGGACACCTGTTCTGTTCCCGAAGATTTGATTTTATCAAGTGCGAGTCTAACTGATTGATAGAGATTGACTTATTCATCCTTTTCCAAAATCACATAGTCTGAAAGACGGTACTTAGCGCTATGTCTTAGTTCATGAATAATCCTCTTTTCGATGAGGAAGGCAAACTCCTTGGAATTTATCTGCACGGAGGAACTGTAAATCGATGCGAACAGATTCAGATAAATGCCCTTGTTCTCGTACAAACTCTACTTCAACAGCCCGACGACACTCTCGATCGGGAATATCTTCGAGAACATACCACTTAGATCAGGGTTTCTCTTGCTCAGCAAACACAGTAATCGCATAAAAGCATCAGACCCTTCCATCAGATTGATACTTAGGTAGTCCCTGCACTCTTCGTCTCTTGTCAGGAAATTCAAACATAGTCTTTAGATCTTCTGTCCAGGATAACGCTCAACGATGCTATACAGAATATCGAAAACCACCTTTTTTTTGTTCTGCTTCTTAGAGAACGAGGCAAATATGATTTTGAGACACTCTTCAGGCTAGACAAGAAAACCATAGATGATCCCCATAATTTGGGGAAGCAAAGGAGACTGGATGACAGCAAGCAATAATTTGTAGTCCTGGGCAACTAGAGTGATGATGCGAGGGTTCTTCCGGATCATCGAGACTAGGAATGAATGTATGGTTAAAGTTAAATCCCAAAAGAGAGACTTGCCCGCACATTTTTACAGAAAAACTTTGAGATGATCGTACAGTTTCATCCTCTGCATGAAGTTCTGTACTTTGTTCAAACATTTCAAGCTGCTATTCTAGTAAATGCTGAGGTTAGAGTCCAGCTTTTTCAGCTGGATGTTAATCTAGGGGATAGCGTACTACATGTTCTTGGCCTCCGAAGAGTTGACATCATTTTCGCTAATGTTTTTAGTTAGTGTTGCGATCTGATGGTTCAGCTTTATGATATTAGGTAATGGTCCCTGGTTGAGCCCTTTGAGCATCTGGTAGATGTTTTCCTCTTCATCGTCTGTGATGAGCTCCACGTTGTGGAGGATATCGGAGAGTTATTCGTGGACTCGAAGGAAAATCGAAGTGGCTTGAAGTAGTTTGGTCTTGATGAGACCGAGGCGCTGATAGGCGGGGTGAGAAACAAGACGAATGATTAGTTTCTGAATTTCCATATCAATACTCATAAACTCGTTGGGGTTGAGCTAGTTCTGCATGTCCTGTGTGTTTATTGAACTTGGTTGGAACCGGTGTTCAGCCATCCTCATAGCAGCCTCTCGAATTTGAGCTTTTGTTAAAGAAGGTTCAAGATTCTACTAGGAGCGCGCAAAATCACACAAGAACTTCAATACTATAAGATGGTTTAGAATCTGATGGTAGAGAGCAACTAAATCAACGAATTCCCTGCATAACTAGTCCAGCAGCTCAAAGGTCAGGCACTGGGAAGGATTCTTGATGATCGAATTATTCAAGATTAAGATGATAGATTGCATGTACTTACCAATGAACTCAGCATTGAGGTAGCCCAGGCTCATACTGCTTCGCAGGAATTTCATGATGCGGATGAGGAAGATGTAGTCATCCTTTACATAGTCCAGAGTACATGAACAAGTAGTTTCGAAATACTTGTTGATGAACTCGCAGACCTTCGTATCGAAGTGCTAGACGGCCTTATTATCGCTGAGTTCAGTATACTGCTTAAAAATCTGACCTGTCTTTTGTGAGAAATCAGTACTGATCAGTTCTTTGTAGACGTAACAACATTTCTCGGCTTTATGGAAAGGCAGATGCGTGTCTTTATCCATCAGAATCTCCATATATATGCTCAGAAAACCCATCTTCGTATTGATCTTGAGGTTGCTCTCGAGGACAGTGTTGATGAACTTGAGCGTCACTCCGATTCTTTAGACTGCTTCCCTGGCTGTTTTGTTCCGATCCTTACACAGGTTCCTCAACAATTTTACATATGAATTCACGTATTTGAGTTTTGATTCGTCGAGTTTCTCTAGCTATTCCGGCTGAGAATTATCTATACTAGAAACAACTCTTGCAGGACCCCTGCTTTCAGAATATTTTTAGGCGGGAAAAACAACCATTGGCCTGGGAGATAGATCTGCATTCACCTAAAAAGTCAGAAGAGTGATCGGATTTCTCAAACCCGAAGGCTGGTTGAAAAGGCTGACCAGACACTTATTCTGATAGCGTGCAATGCCAGTGTCATTAGGGTCCACCACTACTTCTGCAATGATATCAAGGTAGATCGATTGAGTCCCAATATTGTTGAGCGTAGGAGTTTGGATTAGCTTCACCCACTGAAACAGGTCATTATCTACAGAGCTCGAGGTGTTAATGAGAGATAAGTTTTTTATTGTTTATTGGAGAAGTTCTCCAACAGGCTCGGGGTAGGCGATTAGTACGGTGTTAAAGAAATTCGCGAACTGGATAATGACATTTGAACATCCTTTGTGATTTTTTTGTAGCCTTGAAGAGAACCTATAGGATGCGTAGGAGAACATCCTTAAGGATGCGATGCGCGACTGCGAATGCACTCTTTGGAAGAGATTTGATGCTAGATGGGCACTGGCTCTTGGACATTACTATTTTGCACAAGTAGATCAATAGTTCGAATATCCTCATCTATTTAAGAAGTTCCTTGGTCTCCTACAGATTGTGGTTATTGGTCTTGGGCTGATCCATGACTTCTAGTATAAGTCCAAGCACTTTATTGAGCCGACGAGCTTCAGCTTCCAATAAGTGTTAGGTCCGGATGGCGTTCTCATAGGTAAAACTGAACTATTGGCCCTGAATCTTTACTAAGCCCCAAGAGGCAATCGAAGTATAAATATCGCAGAGCTCATTAAAGAAATCGCTGAAAGTTATGATATCAGTGTCTCTTTGTTACTCGACAGGCACGATCTCAAATGCTTGAAGTGTCATGTCATTAGTTGCATCTCTGGTTTAGGTCTCAAAGGAAGGGTAGTATTTCTCATCCTGCTGGTTGTATTTTAGAGTCACAACGTATCCATCTTGGCTTTCAAGTCTGTAACAGTTAGGATACCTGCGATCAATCAGTTTGACAAGTTTTATGACTTTTCGCTCATCGGGATCTGAGGATAGCTTGAGTTTTTTTGTGGTCTTGTTGAGACTCAAGTACTCTTGGTTGGTGACATTGAAGAAGTAGAGCTAGGACGAATCGTGGATGCATGTGTGGTCGAGGACACTAATCTTGGACATCCTCCACACAGCTCGAGAGAGTGTTGCAGTCGCATCTGTGTTTCTTCTTGGCAGAACGACCATATCAGATGAGCTGAAGTTGTTCAAGGTGCTGATCTCTTCGATGGTGTGAACAACCCTGTGATTGTTTTCGATGTAAATTGTCTTCTGCTGTTCCTTCATTATCACGCCTGTCTTTTTCTACGATGCGCCTAGGTAGATATTCCGATCTAGGGTAGCGCGCAGGTAGTAAAGTTTTGTAGACCTTAGTTCTGAAGACGACCAGGGGTCTTCTCTCTGCTTTACGAACTGGAACTCACTGCCTTGGCATGCCCCCAACAGTTGGTAAGCTGCAGTTTCTTGAACCTTCTGACTCTCCTACTTGGACAGTCTTAACTGGCAAAATGACTGGCTTTCCAGTTGCAGGATTATCGGTTCGATTGTAAATACTGGCTTGCCTTGGGAATACGTGTTATCCTGGCTTCGCACTACGAATATGCTTGACTCATCGACTCTTTCCCCAAAGTCAACATGGGAGCCAAAGCTTTTACCTCCTACATCAGTTTCTCCATCGCAAATACGCAAGTACTTGCCGTTGGCCTTACTTTTGAGACAGATCAAGTCTCCAAACCTTAGCGGAAGACGCCCATCGATGTCAAGGAATCCATTCTACTTATCAGGCAGACTGATTTGGAAACCCAGCTTCTCAGGGCTCTTGTTATTCAGTTTATTATACTCGTAACCTTTAACACCGGTATTACCTGAACAGAGCAATACTTGTGAGTCGGGATGCGTGTTCAAAGGGCCAATCAGGGGTATTCTGAGACTTCCATTTGCCAACAACACATTCGTAGTATTATTGAACGCAGAGGGATTGTTGTTTGGTCTGGGATCGACATGAAGACCAATCATGATGCTATCATAGTAGTAGATCTGGGTGACTTCTAGTTTTCTCTATTATTCGATCAAGCCGTTAGCCGAGCTTCCCCTGAAGATCATGCTGCGAATGGTCTTGATGGTCTTCTTCCTGCGGGACTCCTCTGCGTCGGGCTGGCTTTTATTCTCCTGTGACGAGTACTGGTCGCCGTCGCTGAGAGCCTGGATGCTGTTGGAGTGATCGGGCTCCTTCTGGGGCTCCATGAGGTACAACTTGTTCTTGTCTTCGGAGGGGGACTTGGTGCGTTCGAGTGCGGCCTGGATGGCATAGGCGGTGAGTCTGCGAGCGTAGTTCCTGAAAATCTGGGAAGTGTGTTCTGCGATTTTCTGGTAGTTTTGTTCGGGTAACATTGGAAGAGTGTTTGGACATTAACTGGAGTATACAATAGAACACGCCCAATAACTAACTAGCACCCTACTTAACTTTATGGGATTCCCCCCCCGAAATATAAAGAATTCCTTCATAGGCATCGGGGCTATAAAATATAGAGTTTATAGATGCAGATCATACAAGTGCTTACCATCGACCTTCAGCACTTACCTTCTTGTTTCACGTCCCTCGTAAACTCCAGATAAGGATTTCACATGAATATCAAGTTCCTCTATTTTTTCCGTGTAAAACAAGTTGGTTCTCTGATGAGATGATACTAACCACACAATGTTAAGCCTAGATGCGAATCTTGGTATCTTATTTTGTTGTGAATGAATATAGTGTGGGTAACCTGCAATCTCGAATGTTCTCTTTCCTTGTTTCAATTCCTCAAAGCCTAACGATAGCTTTATATATGATACATGATTTAGATGCAAGAATAGTATCTAAATAAGATCGGATATAGAGGGACCATATCATTTGTATAGTTTATATAAATCTACCAATGTCTTTTCGGCCTTCCCATCCAGGAATTTCACGTTCCCGTACTCCACCTCAGCGGTCACGTTGAACTCAAACACCTACCGTTGCGATCTGGCGAACTTCCTTGAGATGTTGTTCGCCATCCCAGTTTGTAGCTTTGTACCGATTATCATAAGCACATCAAAACTATCCACCATTCCTGCAATAGTGTCAGCTCTATTGATTGCTTCTGAGTAAACCTCATCAAAGAACATGACATGTGGTCTTAACGGTGTGACTTTGCATTTGCTGCACTTTTTGGGCTCATACTCACTTGCATTCTCCTTGGCAGGGAAGTCTGTAGGTTCAACGATAAGTTTATTCTCGGTCTTCGTGCACTCGGCACAACGTAAATGCATGACGTTTCCATGAATTTCGAAATAGTTGTATGCTTTCCACTTGTCCTCTTGTATCTCCTTTTTGGAACCTTTTTTGATATGCATGTTGGTCATTTTCTCGACCAGCATTATCTCCTCCATGGCCTATCTATGGAGGTTGTCGATATTCTGAGTAACCAAAGTCACCTCTTTACCTTCACTCAACAGCTTACCGATCAACTTGGCCAGCTCAATATGACCAGGGTTGGGTTTGGCCTTCAACTTCACCTTGAAGAAATCCCTAAGCCATCTCCAACACTTCTCCGGGAACTCGGTAAAATAATGATGTGTGAGAATTCTGGTAGGGTCTTCCTCTTCTTTGTTCTTTTCGTCCCAGTAGCCACCAGCGTCTCTGAAGGTTCTGATTCCGCTAGCAGCA
This sequence comes from Lepidurus packardi, assembly GCA_023053545.1. Taxonomy (NCBI): domain Eukaryota; kingdom Metazoa; phylum Arthropoda; class Branchiopoda; order Notostraca; family Triopsidae; genus Lepidurus; species Lepidurus packardi. The sequence goes on from JAKZAN010000323.1 coordinate 46,288, forward strand.
GACATCCCGGCACCCGTTAGAATGAAGACCTTCTGTTTTTCCTTCAGAGTCTTGACGACATTCTCCAAGGTTCCAGGAGTTGCCTTAAGGAGTTGTCCATTCTGGTCGAAGACTTAGGATTTCATCTGTGCACGGTCTGCAAGAGCGTCAATAGCATCGCTAAAATTCTTCTGAAACTAATCCAGCTTGTTCTGAGTTTCTTTAATGGAGGTCATAGTTTCTCCAATGGTGCTTAGAGTGGCTTCAATTTTTCTGTTCGTCTGGATGAAAAAGATAGTGTTGCATAAATCTGATAGAGTGATACTTCTGCGGTGGATTCATCGAATTTGACTTTGTTTTTGAGGAACTCTTGGTACTGTTTAGATATCTAGCGACTCCTGGCTAGGGTAGCTTCAATGGACTCCATGGAGGTTATAGTTTGGCCTTAAATTATATATTGGTCTGGTGAAATCGGTGTGCATATTTTAATTCCGATAAAGGACTAAACGAACGATAGACCTTATAGAATTCCGAGCAATTACGATGGGCTAAATAGTACATACATGGGATTGTTTGCACCTATCGAGGTTCATTGGAAAGGATGTCCTGGTTTTGTAAGGCTTGGTAGATGGCAGACGCATCCACTGTCTTCAATGAATGTGATTCGGGCATCTCCGATTCTACTGAGATCATATAAAACACTAACGAATACCGTGGTTTAGCAAATAGTATCATTTTATAAACATGGCTAAACCTGCCTATCAACACGTAGTCTCTGCCATGAGGATTTATAATTTTTCTTATAACCCAGATTTATCTATTTATCGACCTATCACATCAAATATCCTGTCATGAGCAAGGCAGCTAAAAAGAACACCAAAAAATAAGAACCCAAACCCAACGCCAATCTCATTGAGGAGGAACCCCTCATCGAGCGTCGTACTCTTAACCAACCTCAGCCAGCAGCTGCTCCCGCACAGCCTTCCAGTCGGAAACAACAACTCCGTACCAAAGAGTCATTCCTCGAGGAACAGCTCAATACCTTTTGGCGCAAGTACTCCTCTGAGACTCCCCAGCGCCTCAAGATCATCGATTCCTTCCTGCTCTTCCTTTTCAGCTTGATCGTGTGGCAGTTCTTTTACCGCATGGTTGCAGGCACCGACTTCCCTAAGAATGCCTTCTTATCTGGAGTGCTGGCAGCAGTGGGCGTGATGGTGATGACAGTTGCTTTAAGAATGCAGATCGCACCGAATCGTGAGGACCGACCTAACAAAGTGAGCGAGAACAGAGCATTCTGGGAATACCTTTTCGGGGTCCTGGTGTTGTTCGTCGTGATCGTGAATTTCCTAGGCTGATCTATTGCATGTATAGAGATGTTGTAATCCCTGATTGGTTAGAAAAGTATCGGAGCAGTGACTTGGAAAGGACATATGAGAAGGGTAGTGTTGCCTAGATTTAAGGTTGTTGCCCTCTAAAAAATACGTATCAGTTGGTATCCCATCATGGTTCATCACTTGGATCACTCATAGTTTTTGCCCGTCTTGCTTTTGATGCCGTGCTCCTTTAACAGACCTTCCACGATTTAACCCTGCATTGTTCGTTCGTAGATTTACTCCCCGCTAATCAGGGCATTCGTGACTGCATTCTACATTGCGACGTAGGATCGAACTGCACTTTAAGCTCCGAATGAAGGTATGTGCCAAACAACTACCAGACCTATGTAGTAGAGAAGCCCAACAACCCCGCAGGCGGGTTTGACTATGTATGGATGAGTAGACTTGGTAATGTGAATGGCATGCTTGATGACCCTCTGGCGGATCTGGAACAGGTTGTAAGCAGCAAGTCCAAAGGCAGCGTAGCTACCGAAGTGATAGCGAGTGAAATAGTAGTAGTACTCTTCGTCATTGTTGACGTAGGTATTGATGAAAGATCTTTTGAACCTCTCCCAATCAAACATGTACTATTGATTAAGTATTTGGGTATTATAGAGAGATACCAAAAGGGTTGGGCGTGAGACTCGTATTTATTTAGGGAAGTTGAAGAAGGAGAAGATCAGGTTATTTACTTCCCACAAATGCAAGGCCCACCTCAAATTCAAAATGGCTGAGGTAGACACTACCCATTTTTGATTACGAGGCATGCACTCAAAAGAATAAAGCCCGACCCCTTATTTATTAGATATAGAGTGTCATATCAAATACGAACAATTGATCCCAAATGACTGCCCGCTAAATTCAGCCGCTCCCTCCTCTGCCAGAACCTGCCACCATCAGCAGCATAAAGTGCGAATGCCTTATCGAGAACGATGGCTGTCAATACAAACCCGCTCATTGCCAGAGCAAGTTCTGCACAGTTTCCCTCGTCTTACCCGACAGAATCACGGTCAGCGAATTCGGGAAAAAATAACTAATCGCAGAATACCATGTTTCTAGTCTACGCATGATACATCGAAAGTTCATCGATGAAGGCAAGATGACCATCGAGATTTTTTGTGGGTCGCGCGTAGTCAGGCCTGCAACCATGCACATGAGTCTTTCGGGATGCCTCAAGCAGGAATTTGTGACGTGCCTCTACATCTCTAACTCGGTCAAAGAGAGTCTAGAGATATTCATAGCAAGACTCATCAGCATGGCAAAGACACTCAAAGAAAAAAATGGTGTGGACAACCTGCCCAGCAAACAAACTCAAGTTGAGAGTATTCAAAAAAATAGCAGTGTAGCTAATGACAAACGCGAGGGGACTCAGAACACGAAACCGATAGTCACAAAAAACCCAAGGCTGCTGGCAGCACAGCGGGCAAGATAGATGGATGAACAAGAAGAAAGAAACAAAAAGACCATTATGACTGACATCAATTTGGCGAAAAAAAATACTCAGTTCCTGAAACAAGGCCAAAATGGTACTCTCCCGAAGTAAAACTTGCTAAAAACTGCTAATCTGTCCCATCGTGTCGACCCAGCACAAGTCTAAGACGAGTCACGACTTCTGGAGGCCAACAGACCCATCAAACTGTGGAATCTACCCCGCGAAGTCATCGGTAAAATTGTGGAGTACGCTGGCATCAGCATAGCTTGTAGAGTACTCAGTAAAGATTTCTCAGAAATGATCCTGCATCAAATCAAGAGCATCAAACTACACAGCTAAATTGATGAAAAAATGTTCCACAGGCTGACAGCCTATGCCTTGCGTGTAGACTGTCGCATGAAGCATATACGCGATCTTTCGCACTTCAGGAGTAATACGCAGGGAGGAGTATTGACGCCCTTAAACGCCAAAACTCTCAAGTTCGGAAGATGGAAGTAGATTGGCCCCAGAAATATCCAGCAGCTCAAGTGCACTAGAATTTACAGGCTAGAACTACCCTATAGTATGAAGGTAGGTTCTGAACAACTATTGGGAATGAAGCTCGGCTACCTCAAGTTAAAGACTGGAAATAACAGTCTTCGCCCAAACAGAAAGAACGAACTTATCAACGACGAGGACCTCATACAATTGATCAATAGCAATGATGCCATGATCGGTATTTCTGTTGGCTTTGGCAGTACGAATCTATTGGATAAAATTGAAAAGAAGGAAAAGATGAGAACACTAAAAGTAGAAACTCTGGATGTGAAGAAAGGTTCCTAATGGAAGAATCTGGAAGGTTTTACGAATCTATAGAGTCTTGGAATTTGCCATCTAAGCAACTCAAATGCGACTCACCATGTCCCACTTATACTGCCTCCTTCACTTAAGAAACTAAAGTTGGGCTCTTTCGTGAGCCGTGGAGTCCTCCTCCAATTACCTATGACATTAGAAAATTTAATACTACTGAGTGATTAGCTCGTCAACGACGATTTACGATAGGTAATCATAATCCATGAATCATTAACCAATACCCAAATGCTGGCGATGTAGATATTACTTCCGAATCTGAAAGAGCTCGACGTGAGGGAATGTCCGAACATCACGCACACCGCATTTGGTAACTATGTGCACGTGACAATCTACACGCGATGGAACTAGCTCATGCTGACCAATGCTGAGGATTATCTGATGGGCACGGGAATCCGGATTGTCAATAGCAAGTGAGGCAGTTGGTGCTAATTAAGAGTGTATAATATATGTGTGTACGGACTGTAAAATTAGTCAATGACCGGTATTCGGAACAATTGTACTCTTTCCTGCTGTGTATATGCTAGGTTCTGAAGAGACAAAAAAAAGTATAGTCTAGAGAGCTGTATTGCGGCAATACGCTACCTTTGTGCAGCCACCATTGGCTATACATATTTTATCGATATATGCCTATAAATTACTGTTTATGAGCCATGCATAACTATCCAAGACAAAGAGTAGAAAAAAGTCTCTCTCTATCACTTTATACAATCTCATCCTCCATTCCTTTTTCTTTACTCTCTCCATTTTCTCTTTCAGGTTGCCTTATAGTCAATCATCAAATATTAACAAAAAAGGAATGAGTTCATCGCCTGCCCTGTCCCCTCACTGAGAGTTGCCGATAGTGAACCCATAGCCGAACTTGTACTTGTCCTTCACGAAGTTCACAGTCGCGCACAACTTGAGACTGTATGGGCTTGGGTTTCCGAAAACTGTCAATGCAGTTGATATTTTACCCTTGCTGTTCAGGATCGCGATGATCTCAGAGTTGAAGTATCTCTGTTTCAGACCAATTTTAGTGCTCATCTTATTTTCACGATGGTCCTGCACGAGAGTGGACACAAAGTTGGTTCCAGGCTTGATGGGGATTGTATAACCGAAGTGAGTCTGGGCCTGGGAGGGCAGGTGCTGGAAGTAGAAGTTATGATGTT